>RJWM01000687.1:92987-196157 GCA_004363535.1 Dasyprocta punctata
AAAAAAAAAAAAAAAAAAAAAAGAAAAAAAAAAAAAAAAAAAACAAAAAAAAAAAAAAAAAAAAAAAAAAAAAAAAAAAAAAAAAAAAAAAAAAAAAAAAAAAAGAAAGAAAGAAAGAAAGAAAGAAAGGAAAAGAGAAAAGAAAAAGGAAAACAACCAAGATGCTAACTTGAAACCAGAACCTCTTTTCCCAGTCTGGCTATTATCTAGAATAAGTTTCTAAGAGCCCAGGTCACTTGGAAAGAGTAAGGTACCCTTAGCCGTCTGCGAAGCCCATGATTCCGGCTACGCAGGTCCTCCAGAGCGTGTGGGAAATGCCCATTTTCCTTGCTGTCACTGCCCCTAGCTACTCTAGTTCTTGTGACTCCAGCAGTGAGAACACTGGCTATTTATACTATCATTGCTGCCAGCAATGCTAGCGAGAACCCAGCGGTCTGAACTCATTTGACACTTTTCCTGGAAGGGGCTTGGGGTTTGTTACTGCTTGTCTTTGCCCTTTGAGGTTCTGGCTGAAACCCAGCGCAGAAGTGGAAAAGCACCGTGAGAAAGGTTGTACTTGTGGTATTTCTGGACTGACTGGATACAGGAAGTACAACTATCTTAGGGGAAAACAAGTGTGCATATTCTTCTGGACATGTATCTATATATCTGTTTTAAAGTTGGGAGGCTTGATGTTTACTGAAAGGTTTGAGCCTCAGTGTCGAATTACTAACCTCACAGAAGATTTTGAAAAACTGGTTCAGCTACCACACAAAAAGTTCCTGCAGTACTTCAACAGCCAAAAAAAAAAAAAAAAAAAAAGGTAGCCTGCCTGCAGTTCAGTCTCCAGAGGCCATAAAGAAGGCATTTCTGGGAGGCAATGGGCTAGAACATGAACTTTACAAAGACTTGCTGAGAAGTGAACTTTGTATTTTTTTCTCACTGGTGGTCAATATTTGTCTGGGCAATAACTAGATTATTCTGCAAATATTATGAAGTATTTTGGGATTTTTGTTTAGCTTATTTTAGAGAGAGAAAGTGCCTTTTTAGGACTCATTGGCAGGTGGAATTTAGAATGGTCATAAATGGAATTATTCTAACAAAGCGGTGCCTCTCGACTCTCAGTTTGCTTTTAACCACTGACCTTCTTCATTCTACCCAGCTCAGAAGTTCTGTCTGCCTCCCTGGATGATTCCTCTAGTTATCTGAACATTTGGCCTGACCTTAGTAGAAGAGTGACTTTCTGTACCATGTATTGTGCTCTTATCTCCGTCATGTTTCATGTGTATTTTTTGACAAAAGAATTGTTGGTAAGATGTAGACTTGACATTCAGTCCCTCTTTTCTGATAACTTTGTCTTTCATAGGCCAAAATGAACATTTCTAGAATGTACAAAAGATAAATACTTCTCAAAGGAATGATACTACATTATTTTTGTTGAAAGAATGCTTTTACTACAATCCTTATGTGAACAATATTTTGAGAAGAAAAACCATATTAATAAGTCAAAAACTCCTTAGGAGACTAGACTGTTCATTTAGACAATACAGTGGATGCCAAGATGGGCCACAACACTGGACGAATCCACGGGGTCCAGATATGCTTTTGTTGAAAGACATTGGTGTCATTGTAAACTTTGGACACCTACTGTACCGCTGCTAAATATAGTGTGACATTTATGAGGCATCACTGAAGTTGGCTCACACTTTTTGCGGCTGAGTACAATTTTATGAGATGACTTTATTCTACCTATTTTAGCAGCACATTCAGTGGTTTCATAAATCTCAGTCCGGTATGGAGCACTGATTTTACCAGCTATTCATGAAAGGAAATGCAATGATTCTTAAGATATGGGAGAGTAGAACTAACTAGCAGTGTGCAGGTGCACAACCTGTGCCCCTCCAGCTCCGGCAGGAAAGGAAGCAGAGAGAAGAGGATGGCAAGGTCAAGCTCATGGCGGGCAGCTTAGCAGATTCATCTCAAACAACAGCAGCAACACCAACACAGCAAGAAAGGGCTGGGGATGGAGCTATGTGTAGAGACCCTGGGTTCAATTCTAGTATCACACACACACACACACACACACACCCTAAATAAAAATCTAACTGCTATACCCATGACCAAGATTCTTGAGTGATTTTTGTTCGTTTAATAATAAATCCAAAATCTAGGATATTCCCTCTCTCTCGAGCTCTCTCTCACTCCCTCCCCCTCTGAGGTAATCATGAACAGATATATAAAATTTTGACCAGAGTGTAGGAGTTGAACTTCCATCAGATTTCATGTGTTGGCATACTTGCCCCCCATGCCTCAGATGTGATCTTGTTTAGAGTTACAGACTTGATAGGGGTAACTGATTTAAACTGTGATCATTTGGGTGTCCTTCATAAAGTACAACTGATGTCCTTATAAAAAAGGGAAAGTTGGATACAGACGCATCTATAGAGGGAAAATTATGTGAAAATCCATTAGGAGAAGGTGGCCACCTGCAAGTTATAGAGAGAAGCATGGAAAACGTCCTTCTTTCACAGCTTGGAAGAAACTGGACCTGTGAAAACCTCGATCTCCGACTTCCAACCTGCCGAACTGTGGACAATACGTTTCAGTTGATGAAGCCACTCAGTCTGTGGTATTTTATAGTGGAATCCTCAGCTGACTGATGTAGATAGTCAAGCAAAGAAGCCAGCACATGGAAGATGAATTCCAGTAGTTGAAGAAGCAGAAGCAGAAGTCTTCAGCTGCACAGTCCCCAGATCAGCAGCAGCTTCTGGGCCAGTCCTGGCGGAGTTTGACTGCAGGATGAGACCCAGCAGGCAGTGGCAGAGTGGACAGAGCTATCTGCTGGACAGGTTTGGCCGTGTAGTCTCTTTTGGTCCTTTTCTAAGACATAATAGGCCTTTGAAATTGATGTTCTATTCAAATGGTTCACAGTTACAGTTGGTTACAGCTAATAATGTTGACTGTTGAAGAAACCAGTACCAAGAATGGCTGTATCTCCCAGATTCTGGGCAAATTTGGGGGCCTGAGATTATTTGTCTGAGGTAGAAGGCATAAAAATGTGACTTGTATCAAGGAATATCAATCTCTGTACTCATGACATCTAGGTACAAAGAAATTAAATAAAAAATTGTCTCTGATCTACTATAAGGAAGTGTACGTTGTGGCCAGGGTTTGTGGGGTCCAATTGCAGCTACTGCGTAATTAAATTAAAGGCAAAAAATTCAAAGCTCTTTGAAGCGAGCGGCTGACATGCACACACGTACTCAGAAGCGTCAGGTAACACATTGTGGAAGATCCTGCGCCCTCTGACTCCCGCCAGGATTTTCCTGCCAATCGGATCAGATCCTTGTGTCTTCCCTGATGGGCTTTTTACTCCCTGAAGACCGTGTGACCCCTCGTGGGTGACACCACATCACTCACATGTCTCTCTCATCCCGCTTCTGGCCTCCCAGCCTGCACCTGGATTTAAGCCTCCGAGTGACACAGGAGCAGATTTTGTGGGAGACGAAAACTGCTTCCTTCTAAATTTCTAGGCGGTGTGGTTAGAGTAAGAACTAAGTGCTTAATTAAGGCAGATTTGCAGGAGAAATTATTTTAATTTTGTTTGTATGCACAGAAGTAACACACAGTGTGTCTTCTCAGTGGAGAAGACAGCAGATTGAAACTTGTATATCAGCCTGAGCGACTGACAGGAAGAGGAGTCTGGAGTTTCTTGTGGTTGGTGGAGGAAAACGGTGGAAAGCAGAAGGGTACAGATACATGATGAATGAAGTTCACCTTCTGAGAAGATGAGCGTTTTCAAGTGATTAAAGTTTCCTCAGAGTAGCTCTCTTCCAGGTACAGATACATTTATTACTGGAAATTTCCTTCATTAATCTAAATTTCCTTCACAAAGAAGCAATTTATATTTTATTGTAGACCCTTGAGGAAGCTGAAGTGCTTTACCTGCATTGGTTAATTCTCAGTTTCCTTTAGTGTAAATCAGTACGCCCAAATAGCGTATTTGGGAGTGACGCCTTGAGCTACCCCTAGTGTACAATGGCAGTTCCTTGAGTCTAAGAGCAGGGTATCAAAGGATTTAGATGATTCTGTTATCTAATATAAGCAAAAAGTCTAGAAAATACATTCAAATGTAGGGCCCAGCGGTGCTGACAAAGTGGGAACCAGATGCAATTTTAGACAGGATTGGATTGAGTAATACAGGAGACTTTTCCAGAGGATGTGGAGTCACAGTGGCACCTTGAAAAGGTGAAAGTGATTCTAAGGATTTCTTTAAGTATTCAAATCCTGGGTTCTACAAAGTACCACACTAAAATAAATTTCAGTTGCCAGAAAGCTCTTCGTTTAATATGCAAGTGAAGTGTTTCAACATATAAATGTTGCAGTGGGTTGTCATGCACAATTTGCCCACAGACTCTTGTTATGATCTATAAGCATGCAAGAAGGCGTTTCTTTCTGTTAAGAAATATATCAAGAGTTTCAGCATGTGTGAAAGAGCTTTAGAAGCTCCTTTGATGGCCAGTGGCATGGGGATGGAGTAGGGGTGCTGCCTTTGACTTGGATGCCTGATTTTATTGGTTGTGATGGGACCCCCAAGTGGCAGAGCAAAGAATACGCTTACAAATACTGCCAGGGGTGTGGAAAGCAGCCCCCTGTCACAGGCAGTGGGACTGAAATCTGGGAGCATGGATTTACTTTAGGGATGTTTGGTATTGGTTAATTAATTTCGGAGCAACAGTTCACAAAGTCACACTTCATTGGCACGTGACAACGGTTCCCTCTCATCAGCTGGCACCCAGTTCCAGGCCAGGATGGATGGCATCCCCTTCCACCCACCTCTCTGACCTGAATCAGGTCGTAGCCCCTGGGCCACAGGTACAAACAACAAACATAAATAAGGAAGAAGCTGGAATAACCTCACTCACACTTCCTGAGAACATTCCTTTCACTTGACCCCAGTCGACAGACTTCTGCGCCTTCCCCAGGATCACGCTGGCCTGCTAAGGGGTAATACGAAAAGCTCTAAGGCATGACAGACACAGATTCTGACTTCATACTAATTCACGAGCACCCAGGTCTTTAGAAAACAGGTTCATGGGTGATCAGGCACTAAGTGGAGTTTGAAATTGTGCTCACCTTGCCAAGGCCTCAGTGCAGGGAGTTTGGAGAAGAATCTCTGGCCATTCCCGTATGTTTCTTTGGCCCCAGCAGGAAGTGCTTTTACAGCAAGGGAGTGAATCAATGCTTTCATCAAGAAAATTAGTTTTATGAAAAGGGCAGGTAGCCAGACACGGTGCAGCGGTGCCCAGCACCACACCGGCCAATGTGAATCAGGCATTGATCTGGAAGAAAGGAGGTGGGAAGATGAGTTGCCATGATTTTTTTCTACCCTTAACTTGAACGGTACTCACAGAGATTGATTTGGATTCTAAAGTCTCTCTTGGTTGTTACTTGTTTGCTTTGCTTTTCTCTAGAGCTTCTGAGGAGGAGGATGACAAAAATCCAAAAAGCTGAAAATGAAATTTTAAGTCTTAGTTGCTTGGAATGAAAAACGAACTGTTTGAAAGTGGTGAGCCAAGGTCCTCAGGATTAGACAAAATCCTAATGGGTAACAGAGGAGGTGGGAAGAGGGGTACAGTAAAACGCTTTCTTCTTAATTTGGATATAGAGAAAGAAGGAATAAACCAGTGTGTCCTGCAGTTTTAAAACAGAGTCATACAGGGCTGGGGGTAGAGCTCAGTGGCACAGCGCCTGCCTGGCAAGTGCGAGGTTGGGAGCTTGATTCCCCATACAAAAAAAAAAATTTATATATATATATATATATATAAAATATATATAATGTATACATACATCTATATGTGTATATATATACATATATATGTATACGTACATATATGTGTGTGTATATATATATCTGTATATATAGTCATACTGTTTTGCAATGTTTTAAACCTGAAATGAAGCTCAAAGTTTGAAACGCCCATGTAAAAAGAGAATTCCTACATCTAATTGTGACTTGAACATTTCAGAATGTATCAAGAGGGTTTGGTTTTGTTTTTAAAGTGTCAAGAGATGTACAAAGAAGGCTCAAGAGAGTGTATAAGATTCTTTTAATTTAAAGCTTTTTTCCTGTACCAGGGTTCAAGTCCTGAGCCTCACACATGCTAGACAAGTTTTCTACCACTGAGCTACATTCTCAGCCAAGATTATTTTAAGTTTTATTGTGCACTAAATGATTTGAGAAAATGTTAATATTTAGATCCTGAAAATATTCAGGTTCCCCTCCCTTCCAGTCTTTCTATCAATTTCATGTCTTTAATCCATCAAAGTCAACTTTGCCAGCCCCAAACCCGCTGCAGAATACCTTCTAGTGTGACCCAGCCTCCCTCCGGCTCTCCACACCGAAATGCCTCTCACTTTGCCCCGGCCTGCTCGGGCCTCTGTCACCCGCCATTCATCCGTCTAAATCCGGGAGCTGTGGAAACCAGCAGAGCCGGACCTCCAGGCCTCCCCGCTCATCAAAGCTGTGTAAGTTCCATTAAGGCACAGAGCTCCTCTCTCCTTAGGTTTTGTTATGAAAGACAGTGACAACCCTACTCCCAAACAACAGGGGTAGTGGGTGAAGTAAGAGAAAGTCTGTAATTCACGTGTGAAATGCCTGCCTGAGAGCAGACGTGCCCGCTCCTTCTCCTCTCTCTCCGCACACGAGCATCTTGGCTTTATTCGTGGGTGCAGTGCTCGGTCCAGTGGAGAGGGGCCTTCTTTGGCACCTCTCACCTATCCAGATCGAAGGCCCTGCTTTCTACCTGGAATTACCGGAATGCTGTATTATCATGTTTTGTAACACTCAACACCAGCAAAGCGCTTTCTTTATAATGTAGCTAATTCTATAAGGTCCTCAAGAGCTTAAATATGTTTGAATTTTTATTTTTGGTTTATCTTTCAGTTTTTAATGAAACAACTAGTTCAATACATTGCCTATGTAAGATCCGCATTTGAAGTTACAAAGCAAATAGATAACACATTTCAAACAGTAAATGTTCATTCAGATAAGATCAAATGCATTAAAAGTAATACATGTCTAAGAGTATATAAATATAGTTGAATACATATTTCACCGAAGAAGATAAATGAATGGTTGGTTATTAAGCACATGTAAAAATGCTCAACAACATTAGTCACTGGAGAAATGAGGAGGAGCATCACAGTGAGAAGCCACTACATGCTCACTAGAATGACTGTAATAAAAGAACAGACAATAACAAATATTGCGTATGCAAAGAAACTTCAATCCTGCACATATTAATAATGGAAATATAAATTGTACTGCTACTTTGGAAAACATTTGGGCAGCACAATTTATGTTCCCATCAGTATATGTTTTGTTCATAAAAAGTTTGCCATAAATCCTGCCAATTATTATTCAAGGAATCTACCGAGGAGAAATAAAAGTATGTGTTCAACTGGGCTTGGTGGTGCATGCCTCCTGTAATCCTAGCACTTGGGGGCTGAGGCAGGAAGATCACTGCAGCGAGTTCAAGCCCAGCCTGGGTTACAAAGTGAGTTCAAGGCCAGTCTGAACTGCACAGTGAGACCTAGTCTCAAAAAAAAGTGCTCATACCAAGATTTGAATGCAATGTTCATAGCAACTTTCTTCCTAATATTCAAAACATTAAAAAATCCAAATGCCTATCAACTGATGGTTGGATAAATAAAACATGACAGAACTGTACATCATTCAGTAAGGAAAATGTGAAGTGCGGATACACACAACAGCACTGGTGAACCTAGAAAATATTATACTGCATGAAAGAAGCCAGTCACAAAAGACCACATAGCATACGATTCCACTTCTGTGAAATAGCTAAGGAAATTTAAACCGGTAGAGGAAATGACATTCTTGGGTACATGGGCGGGGAGGGGGGGCGGGGCACGAGGAAGAGTGAACGCAAATCGGCCGTGGAATTCTTTTGTGACTCTGAAATTGGATTGTGGTAATGAATTCATAGCTTTGTAAATTTACTAAAAAGTCTTTGAATTGTCCATTTAAAATGGCTGAATTTTGTGGTATGTAAATTAGACTGCCATAAAGCTGTTAAAAATAATTGGGCTTCCAGATCGCAGCACTTTTATTTATTGGAATAATAAAATAAAATCTAGCTTCTTTTAAATAATATTCCAAAAAAAACCATGCTCAAGTACCATGAAAGGCTGAAATATAGAATCTGTCTAATTCTTATGTATTGGCAGAATAGTTGTTTGGGCTAGTGTAATAAAACACAAAGAATATTTTCTTTATATACACTATTGAAATACTAATAAATTTTTAGAGAAAAGTCCAACAATAAGTTTTTAAATAAGCTTTGTAGAGATCTTAAATTTTCAACAATTAAGTTAGAAAGGATTGTTTTTACTAAGACTTTATTGGTTCTGATCTATTAGTTTGTTCATATAAAGTGTCAGTACATTGCAGTCTTTTACTGATTAATTATTCACCCCGAAGTCTATTAGCTAATATTTACCACTTACTGCCTAATTAAAATTGAACTCAAGCTACTATTAAATAGAGGTCACTCTCAAGTTTTTCTCAAGAGAAATATATGTTTGGTTGTAGGAGAACTGCCAAGGAAGTCTTTTGTTAGAGGCTAGTTATTTAGAAATCAATAGGAAATTTAGGAATATGGGTGACTTTCAACACTCAGAGTTCTATTGTCGATGATTTAAACTGAGCATCAGACTCATTCAAGGTGGATGATGACATCAATCCGGAATAAGAAAGATGGGGTACCAGGCAGTAGGGAGTAAACCCGCACGGCCGTAACTAAACGGTGCTAAGTGATAAGCACCTGTGATCCTCTCTTCACCTGACGCCGGTCTGGCTCCCTGAAGCACAGCAGCCGAGAGGAGACTCCTGTCCCCAACTTTCAGAGTTGTCAGTGCAAGGTCTTCCGCCCTTTCGGGACTCTGCACAAATGCTTCTGGAGTGAGCTTAGGGGTTTCTCAGGAGAACGTGATCCCGTGTCCACTCCTTAGCTTCTCAAGGAGATAGGACAAGGGTTTTCATTTTTGTTTTCATTTTTCTAGCATGTCATATTGTACCTCTTCATGGGGTACAGTGTGATAACCCGGTCTGTATATACAATGCATAATGGCCAAGCAGGGTAAGAAGCGTTTCCAAGTCCTCGTCATTTGTTTATGCTTTAGAATTTTTACCTCTTCTCTGCTAGTTCTTTATATAACATATGACATTATTAAAGTCGTAGTCCCCTGACATTAGGATTGAATGCCTCTGTCTATGCTTCTGAACTCTTCTTTCAATCTCCCCTCTTCTCTCCTCCTCCTATTCTTTCTGGCCTCCTGTATTTGCTGTTTTATTCTCCTCTTTGAGGTCAACACTTTTAGGGGCACACTTAGGTGAGAGCGTGGTGTTTGTCTCTTTGTGAGGCTTTAACTGTTCTTTCTTCCACTGTAATGGAGAGATGCAATTCTGTCTAGACGTTGTTGTCTCTTTCATGTTTGATGCATGTAAATTTGATAATAAATTATTCTATAATAAATTTCTCCCTCTCTCTCCATTTGGTGCAAAAAGGTCTTTATTGGTAGGATTGTTTTATTTCTACAACACTTTATATCAATGCTATAGAAATAATGCTACAATTTCAATGAGAGACTTTTATTGTTACTCTGGTTAAACATTGAGCTTCCTTTTAAATGTGTATTATCAGCTTCCTTGAAGCAGCCCTTTTGATGGTTACAGGTCTGCTTCCCACCCCTGCTGAGAAGACGGAGCTTTTATCTCCCTGTTTTCCTCCTGCTGATCACAGGGCAGTCTTGGAGGGCTTCATACCCTGCGCTCATATATAAAACAAAGCTTGTGATGTTGGCATTGGAGGGAGCACTGTGGAGGCTTTCTACTGGCCATTTCCCTCCTCCCTTCCTGAAATGCAGTTCTATAAAAGCGAAGTCTTATTTTAAGTTCTGATTTGTCTTGTTTCTCACAATAACCACTCACTGAAAAGGAGTCTTAGAATTAAAAATAACATTCAATAATCAAAACGAGGAGCATCACAAAATTTAGTAAGTTCATAGACATGTACACAGACAAAGTACACTATTGAGAGAGAAGTACTGGGTACAAGACAGAGATCCAGGGAACTCAATAAAAGAGAAATTTTTAGTGACAATGGCTAAAACAACTTATCAGTTATGGTATGTTGGGCCATATATCTCCTTTTTGCTTTTCAAAGTTGAATGTGAAAAAATTAAAATGTTAGTGAGCGTATCAATTTTCTATGGTTGCTGCAATCAATTACCACATATTTAGTAGCTGAAAACCATATGAATCTATTCTGGAGAGTTTAGCACAAATCTTACTGGGCTCGAATCAGTCCTCAGTTGGAAAACATTCCTTCTGCAAGCTGTCCAGGGAGAGTCCATTTCCTGCCTTTTCAGAACACAAAGGTGCCCACATGCCTGACCCCAAGGATCTTCCTCTAGCTTCAGCTGGTAATTCTGATAGGTGACTATCTCCTTCATGCACTTTCAAGGATCCTTGTGAGTACTTATTACCCCCAGCCCACATAATGAATAACCTAGTATAATTTCCTGCTATGGTTTGAATCTTGAGTGTCACCCAAAGGTCTGTGTGTTAAAGGCTTCCTCAACAGCCTGTGGTGCTAACTGGGAGAGGGGGCCCAATGAAGGAAAGTCAGGGATTTGAGAGTGTGCCCTTGGAGGGAATATGGAGATTTCTATCTCTTCTTGACTCTCTTTTTGCTTCCTAGATGCCATAAGGTGAGCAGTTTTCCTCCACCACATGCTCCCTACTATGATGTTCTGTCCCACCATGTACCCAAAGTGATGGAGCTAAGTGACCATGGACTGAACTCTCTGAAACTGTGAACCAAGATAAACCTTTCTCCTTTTAAGTTTGTTACTCCAGGTATTTCATCATAGTGATGGAAAACTCAGTGACACATCTCCCTCCCTGAAACCCTCAACCTAATCACATCTGCACAGTTCCTTTGCTATGAAATGTAACATAGCCATGCATTCTGGGAATTAGGACATAGACATATTTGGGGGCCCTCCTTCTGCTGGTGACAGTGAGGAGGTGAGGAAACACTCATTTCTATAATTCTCTGTTGGGAATGTAAAGTGCTAGAAGTCTCTAGGGAAAGTATAGACATAGTTACGAACATAATTGCTTAAATAAGCATGATATTTAGTCCAGCAAATTTCCTTTGGGTATGTGTCCAAGAATATGACTATATACTCAAAGCTATTCATAAGAGTGCTTTTGCCCCCAGGAAAATTCTGGAATGATTCAAGTGTTTAACAAGAGTAAGTGGGTTAATAAATCATACCGCATCTATTTGCACCAGTTATTTATTGCTGGACAAAGAAGTACCCAAGATTTATCAACTTAATTAACATTTACTTTCCCCACAGCTTTTGGAGGTGTAGAATTCAGGGGTAGTTTATCTACATGGTTTTGCCAGGACTCCTTATGAAATTGCAATCAAGATGTCAGTCTGGGCTGCAGGCCTGTGAAGGTTCAGTGGGGGCTGGAACACTCGTAACAAAGTGTCCACTAACGAGGTGGCTTTCTCTCTTACATGTGGCTGGTTGTCAGGTGGCCATGTGGACCTCTCCACAGTGCTGCATGGATGCAGAAATGTCCTTGGGACTTTCCTAGGTGAGGGAAGAGAAAGAGAGAAAGCGCTTTTGTGGCCCTATATAAGATAGTTTTAAACGTACATACACGTTTACTTTCAATAAACTGTTCCCTGGAAGTAATTCACTGAGTCCAGCATGTACCCAAAGGGAAAAGAATTAGTTCCTCTTTTCAAACTGTCGTGTGTCAAACAATTTGAAGAAATGTTTTGACATTTCTTGTTATGGTTGAAAGAACTGCATGGATTTAAAGAAGGATTGCAAACCACATCCAACAAAAGTTACCCATAACATAATGTAGTTATAAAAGTACATTGCAAACAGTGTGCACCTTGTCATACATACACATATTCATCAGGCATGAGCTTAGAGTTCCTGTCACTAGCATATTGCATGTACAACCTAAGAATGTTTCCAAGGAGAGTAACTCAGGAATGGCATATTCCAAAATATTAACCATTATCCTTTGCTGAATGTGTATGATTTGTGGTGTACTTTTAATTTGCCACTTTGCTAATCTGTATTTTCCTAGTTTCCAGCTAGTTTGTATGAGACACACTGTGATACTGCTGTAAAGAGTCAGGCACTGGAGTCAGGCCTCCTGAGTTGTGCCACTTACTGGCTGTGACACCTTGGGAAAATTATTCTTTCTGTACCTTAGTGTCCACATCTGTAAAATAAGGGAAAAATGGTATAATGTTTACAAGTCAATAAAGACTAACTTCTAATCCCACAAATGCAGATGAATTGACCCAGGTTGCATTTCAGAAGATCCCAAGAGATTCTGTCTTCATTTGCTTATGGAAATCATGCAAATGGAATCTTCATTTCCCATTGTCCATTTCTACATTTTTCAAAAATAAATCACATTTTCTTCTTTCTTTCTTTCTTTCTTTCTTTCTTTTTTTCTTTCTTTCTTTCTTTCTTTCTTTTTTTAAAATTCTTTTTTATTTTAACGATAGTAAAATCCAATAAAACACAACAGAATGAAGTCAATTAAAACAGAGCAGTAGAACTGGTACAGAACTTCAAAGAAAGATACTATGAAAACAATAGCTACTATAGTATATCTTGTTATTTTTAGAATAGTTGACCTTTCCAACAGGTATAGTAAAATCAAACTAAAAAAAAAAAAAGCACAATAAAACCAATAAAAACAGAGTATAAAATAAGGCCAAAAAAAAATCAGAATAAAGCAAAACAATGAGAACAATATTGGGCCTGGAAGACAAGACAGAAGAGAATCTCCCATTTTTGCTACATTGCATACTGTCATCTTCCAAAGAGATGCTCAGGCTGCCAGCCCCAGGCCTGCAAAATGAACAAAATAATACTAGCATTTAGTTGTTTTATGTACCTTAGTTGCTATCAATGTAGCCAGACCTCCTAATGAGCAGGTTGCTTTATGGGGGGCAGGGCGGAGGAAGCTTTGGCCTTGGTGACGGTAGGCTTGAGGGGCTTGGGGGGGCACATGTTTCTCTTCCTGGGGTCCATGCCGGTCATGCAGGCCCCCGGAAAGCAGACTTAGTTGTCTTCTGGTTGGAGGTGCTCAAGCCCGGTGGGGCGGGCTCCCGAGAGGCCCATCTCTTTCTCTTCCTGGGGTCCATGCAGGTTGTGCAGGCCCCCTGAAGGCAGACTTAGTTGTCTTCTGGTTGGAGGCATTCTAAATCACATTTTCTTCTCTGATATGTGCTAAACATTAATGGGCAATTTGGGGTGGTTTAGTCTGTTAAATTTATAGAAAAAACATTGAAAACAAAAGTTAAATACTAATATGCTATTGCAATATGCAACCACATATCTCTAATACCACAAATTAACTCTAGTAAGACTTCAATGGTTAGAGCATACTTGATATTGAAAATTATATGTCTTCTGATTAGCTCCTCAGGATCAGTTAAATATGTTTCATAAAGTGTATGTTACATGCTAATTTCGTGTTATATATGTATATTTAATTGCAGTGTTGTTCTTCTCCTGGCATGGAAAAAATTCCAAATCAGACTTCTCTGTTTTCAGGTGGATGAGCGCCAATACAACTCCGAGACTGACTCTGGGTCTTCCTGATTATTTTGAGTTTCACTGAGCCCTTATATTGAATTTTGTGGAAAACTATTTTGTTTAAAGAAAAATTGAGTAAATTGGCAGTAGAATAAATAATCCTGGATGCTGAGTTTGGCTTGTGTACTAGGGAAGTCTCCTTTCCTGTGACAAGCCACAATGCCACTGTATAAATCCATGCTGAGCAAAACATAATTGAAAAACTCAGCACTACATCATAAAATGATGGACTCATACCATTCTCAAGCTGGCAGATCCCTTAGAGATGATCTAGTCTAACCGCCTAATTTTATGGATGAAGAATCCAGTAAAATACAGTTCGGGTTGTGAAAAAATGTATTTAGCCAAGCAGAACTGCCAGGAAAGCTTCTTCCAACTCAACCCCATGATGGGAGTTAAGACAACCACACACTCATTGGTGAGTCTCCTGGGGTGGGCAGGATGGAGTCCAGTTTTCTTCCAGGTGGATAGACTAAGGTGAACAGTGAGGTTGTACCTGGAAGTAGGAGGTGTGGGTGACAGTGGTACGTGAACAATGGATCCTCTTTGAATGAGAGTTTTAGGATATCACTGAGATACACACAGAAAAAGAAAAAGAAAAAGAGGAAGATACCTGACAATATAACATGCAGTCAGAATTGTAAGCAATGTTCCAGTTTGTGAGGTGCATGTGTTTTTTAAAAAAGACTTGATTGTGTTAAATAGCAGTTTTAGTCCATAGTAAACTTAAGCAGAAGGTGCAGAGCTCACATGTACCTCCTATCCCGCACACTCCAGCCTTTCCTTCGATCCACTCGCCGCGTCAGAGCCACACATCCATCATCTGTCACAGTGGATGAGCCTACATCATCATCATTCAAGCCCAGCAGTTCACCGTGAGCTTCTCGCTTGGTGCTGGACATTCTGAAGTCTGGAAAATGTTTAATAGCAAGCACCCATTGTTAACAGAAGCATACAGAATAGGTTCACTATAACCCAAATCCTCTGTGTTCCAGCATTCACCTCTCCCTCTCCCAACCCTAGTAATTTACTGTCATACTTTTCCTAGAATGTTCTATAGTTGGAAACCTACAGCATATAACCTTTTCAGACTGGCATCTTTCCTTAATGATGTTTACTTAAGATTATGCCTTGTCTTTTCGGGCTTGGTAGCTTATATGTTTTGTTTTGTTTTGTTTTGTTTTGTTTTTTTGAGACAGGGTCTCACTATGTAGTTCAGGCTGGCCTTGAGTTCACTTTGTAGCCCAGGTTAGTCTCGAACTCATAACCATTCTCCTTCCAGGCTCCTAAATGTTCCTAAAACCTCCTGAGTGCTGGGATTGCAGGCATGTGCCACCACGCCCAGCCCTCATATGAATTTTTAGCACTGAAAGAATCTTTACTCTGGATATACCACAGCTTATTTTTCTATTCACCTGCTGAATGACATTTGCTGTTCCTATGTCTTGGCAATTATGAATAAAGCTGTTATAAACATGTATGTACAGGCATTGTGTGAACACGGGTTTTCAATTTCTTTGGTTAGTACCCGGGAACGTGGTTGCTTGATCATAACCTAAGAATATGCGCTGTGATTGAAAACTACAGTGAATATTTAAATTAAATATGCATTATAGTAAAAGATGTATTGCTATTAATTGCCTTCAAAATACTCCCTCTTGCTTTTAACACACTTATCCCACTGTTCTTGTCACTTTCTGACCCTTTCGTAAGTGCTGTTTGGTGGAGGTATTTAGTTGCACTGTCCTGGCTGCCTCCATGTCCCACACCGATTGAGAATGCTTACCTTTCGTGGTCATTTTGACTTTGGGGAAGAGCCAGAAGTCCCATGGTGCCAGGCTGGGTGGATACGGTGGATGAGGAGGCACCACAGTGCTTTTAGGAGCCTGTCTTTCCATTAGATGGCACTTAGCAGCAGCAGTCACTGTATTTTTTTTTTTTTTATCATGCCTGGTAAAGACACTCAAGAAAGAGGACTTTCAGAACTGCTTCTGCAAGTGTCATTAATGACAGAATACCTAAGTACGTTTGAAGTGAAGGGGAATACTTAGAGGGAATTAAAGGAATTACAATAATTTTTAAAAAAAAAATTTAAACATTCTCTGTATATTTTGGTCATACTGCATACATTTCGTTTTCTAAGAAACTGCTATACCATTTTCCACAGTGGCTTCCCCATTTTGCCACCTTTCCGTCTGCGCTAAGTGAGCGTCCCTGCCGCTCCCTGTCCTGGCCGGCTCTCGGTGGTGCTGGTGTTCTGGGATTTGGCCTTGCTACTTGGTGTGTAGTGAGTCTTTGTTACGCTTTTTTCGTAGCAGTTGAGAGCTTGCAATTTTGTAATCAGTTACTGTACCCTTTCTATTTGAGATTCTTTTCCCGGAACTTGGAAACAAGCGATTTCAAGGCATTAACTTCTAAGAGACAAACATTTTACTGAACAATCTATCTTGAGACTTTTGAGAGGTCAGAAGATAGAACATAAATAATACTTTACATGTATTTAATAAAGCTTACGATTTTTCAAAAACACTTCCATGTACATTTTTGCATTTGCCCTTGACCACTACTCTGCAAGACTGGCCGGTAGAGTACTGTACGATTATCTCCTCTCTATAGCTCGGAAAAGCGAGGCTTGCTGAGGTGAGAACGCAGAGCTGGGACCCCAAAACCAGGTGTCCTCACTCCTAACTCAGTGGTCTCCCTGCAAGGATTATAATTTTTCCTTTTCACATGTGCTGAAGTAGTGCATAAAATAATGAGTTCAGAGGAGTTTGGAATGGTTTGTGAATTGCACTGACTGAGTTGAACTGGGGGAAAAGACGGCAGTCTTTATTGACTTGGTCTTTAGCACGAGGAACTCTCCCTAGACGTGCTAATACAGTTCGCAGCAGTTCGCATGGGGAGCCCTTTGCTGGTTTTACAGGACCCCCGTCTCGTAGATGGGTGAGCAAACCATGAGCAACCCCCAGTTTCCACCTGCAGGCCTGGTGTGGTTTCAGAGGCTACAGATGACGGTCTCCTCTGCACAGACCCTGATGCGGCAAGGCTCCCCTTGGATCTCCTCCCTCTCCTTACAAAGTTTTGACCTTTTAAGGGAGGAAGTGAATACTTGGGCTCAAAGGCTAAAAGCAAGGATGAGTCAGGCAGAAAGATCTCCAGGAAGAAAAGCAAAGGGACTTTGTCCTGAGACTTTCTCATCCCTCCGCTTCCCCCAGGCAAGTGGAAGTGGTCATTCTTTTTAAGTGGTCAGAATATACCAGGCTGTTTTGTTCTCAGGAGAAATAAACATAATGCTTTTTCAAAGTGTATCAATTTAACACTTGCACTTGTAGTATTTTTGTATCATACTTTAGTGATCATTATTATAATAGCCATTTCTACACAAGCCATGAGAAGGAGGATCTGTATTTTATTAGAGGTATTCCCATTAATTGGTGGCTGTCAACAGGATCCCAGCTGGAGAAGTGCTAATGCATTATTACACTAGGCTTTGAACATTTCATAAGTGTTGTAAATAGCCTCAGCATAACTGATTGTTGATCATAATGGCATTATTAAAATTGAAAAAAAAATTGACTTTAATGAAGGAGGCTAATAGAGTGCATTTGATGGAAAATGCTTGCTTGTAGGTTTGTAGTTTAGACTACATAATTGGCAATTTCAGGCAAGCGATGCCCTGGAGCTTGGAATTGGTTTAGCATTCTGTAACTCAAATGTTAACATCTGGATCACAATGTCTTTGGGGTGCTGATAATTCTGTTGAAAAGGGAGAATTGAATTTCCTAGGACTAGGAAAAAAAGACTTACCTAAAATTTAACAAAAGGATCACCAAACAACATTTCAAGTTTTCACGTGCTCAGAGGCTTCAATTAATTCATTTTCTTCAGACACTGGTTGTGTTTTCCCCGTTTTTTACAGGATGACTTTCCTTATGAAGCTGCAACTAAAGCGACTGATGAACCTAAAGAAGGAATAGGAAAACCAGTATAAAATGACACGCTCCGCTATCTGCAGAGATCCTGGCTAGTGGAGCTCTAGACATGGGCAGTCTGGGGCTCTGGGGAAAGAAAAGCAGCTGCCTTACACCATTCTGAGACCTGTGGCTGGACTTCGAATTAAATAGACATAAAATGAGCTGAAAGGAGAAAGCAATTTTCATTCTGTGCATATGCCCAGGGATCCTGCAAAAAATGTGAGACGAAGAAGCAGCCGGATGATTGATACTCATGAATCATCCTGAGTTTTTGAGAGGAATGTAGATTGAGGCTTTGGGGGTGACAGAAGCAAATCGTGGGAAGGAGATGGCTGAAGGTGGATGGTGAATAAAAAGTCATCTTACTCAGATGACACTGGTGAGAGTCCGCGAGTGATAGAAGCTGTCTTAGCTTTGCCCTCTGGCTGGTCCAGCTCTCTTTCTTTACTCTTGAAACTTTCCTTTATAAATGTAAATTTCCTTAATAAAAGGGAAATTTATGCTGTACTTTATTTAGGACAGTTAAGGGGGCGTTAAAGAGCTTTTGGTGCACAGAATAATTTCCAGTCCCTTTTAGCTAAAATATTCAATGTGCCAAAATGTCTTGCTTTGGAGTTCCATGCTTGGGACTCCTGGAACCTGAGCCCCTCACCGATCACTATTGGCACACACACTGATGCGATCACAGCCCTCAGGGCGTTTAAAGCGCAGATGAGTAATAATGATGGAAAACAAAATAGAAAACTTAATCGTTTTAATGAAAGAAAGCTTTGTAATGATCCTCTCTGGGTTCTGAGATACAAGGATAAACAAAATTGTACAGTATTAACCCATAATCTCAAAAACACATTCAGTCAATAGTATGAAATTCCAGCTCATCAAACTTTTGGCTAGAGCTATGAAGTGCAGCATGTTCGGCTTAATACTATTTCATTCTCCAAAATGACATTTTATCTACTTGGAATTGAGGAATGTGGGGAAAAAAACCCCAAAAAGATTCTCAATCAAATTCTTTTCTATTTACATGCTCTGCTTCTGCTAAAAGTCTGCCTTGGGAATATTTATTTCTTTTTAGCTGTTGTAAGAATATACTGTTAAAAAATAATTCATCTGGGAAATATCCATTCTGAGACATTGTTAACTATTATGACATTTATCATTTTTTCAATACAAATGATAGGTTAAAAACTATGTGCCACTAAGGATGCTGAGAATTAAGAAGTGTTCAGTTAAATTTGCTGCAACTTTGAAGTGAGGACGCTCATCCTCATTTCATGATTAAGAACCCAGAGCTCAGAGATGGGCTCTGGGAGTTGGCTGCAGAGAACACAGCAGCGCCAGCTACACTGGGCTTCTTCTTGTTCTTTAAATTTTAAATTTTGTGTTGACTTTTATTGATACATGCTTACAGTACAGCATAATGATTGCATTCACTGTAGGGATCTGTTACAAGCACTTAATGCAATTTAATTCTTTTTTCCCCTTCCCTCCACCCTCCTTTAATTTTCCATCATCAGATTCATTTATTTATTTTTATAAAATATTATAAAGTTAATTACCATATATATATATATATATATATATATATATATATATATTGAAAACAAGACTAATAGGCCAAAGAACATATAAAACGTAAAGGACAATTGTACTAAATCAAGATGCACTTTTAGACACATTGTTCACTCTGGATTACAATGCCTTTTGCATTCTGAATCTCTTTTTTCCTATTATCTCTCTTTTATTTCATACAACACATATATGCATTATGAGCCTTTCATATAAGATAAAGCCTGTGATATTTAAACTTGCATGTCTAAGTTACTTCACTTAACATTATGGTCTCAAAGTGCATCCAGCTCCCCCCCCAGTATTCCAGTTTCTCTCTCTCTCTCTCTCTCTCTCTCTCTCTCTCTCTCTCTCTCTGTCTCTTAAAAACTCACTTTGTTGAGTAGCTTGGTGTGCAAAAAAAATAATATATATGTGAAACTATCACTACCATCAAAACCATAAATGGCTTCATCACCTACTAAATTTCTTCCCATTCCTGTATTATTGTTGTTGTTATTGTTAGAACAGTCAGTGTGAGCTTCTCTTAACAATTTTTAGATATAATACAGTATTTTTAGCTGTAGACGTGATGCTTTCCAGTAGGTCAGCAGAGATTATTCACCGTGCATAAATATCTTTTGACCAATATCTCCTTATGCTCTGCCGCACTTGAGTCCCTAACGACCACCATTCCACTGTCTGCTTCTATGAGTGTATTTTAGATTCCATATATAAGTGGCACCATGCAGGATTTGCCTTTCTGTACTTGGTTTATTTTACTTAGTATAATGTCCTCCATGTTTATTCATGTTGCTGAAAATGACGGAATTTCCTTTTTGCTTAAGGCTGAATAATAGTCATTCTATGTATACACCACATTTTCCTTGCTCATTCATCCATCTGTGGATATTGGTGGGTATTTAGTTTTTCCCCATGTCTTAGTTATAGTGAGTAATGCTGCAACAAGTACACAGATACAGGTGTCTGAGATACTGATTTAACTTTCTTTGGACATATACTCAGAAGTGGAATTGTTGGATTACATGATATTGCTGTTTTTAACTTTTTGAGGAATCACCATACTGTTTTCCATAAGGAGTGTACCAATTTTCACTCTCAGTGTAATGTACAAAGGCTTCTTTTTTCCACAACCTTGATGACACTTTTCTTTTGTTATTGTTGTCATTAAATAATAGACATGGTAACCAGTACGAGGTGATAGCTCCTTATGGTTTTGATTTCTTGATGATTACTGTCGCACTTAAGCCTAATAAAACTTATCGAACTATTGTTTTGTAAGTACATTGTAGAATATTTTTTTAAAATGAAGAATTAAAAGAGCACTTTTTCTTCAGTCTGCTGTCGTTCATACACTGGAATAAGGGCCCAGCCATTGATATTCTTAAGTTCTTCTTGGTTTCCCGCTAACCACTCTGTAGTCTTGTACAAGTCATTAAGATGAGCAGTTCCCGGCTGACCGTGCCTCATTTATTCAGTTTCAAAGGCCACATAATGAGACGGCTAATTATAATTTAGAAGCTGCTTGAAGTTGCTCAGATGAAAGTCGCCAAGCAGGAAGATGAAGTCATTGCAGTAACCACTGCTGCAAAACAAGCAAAACCTGCTCCACGAAGGTCACACTGAGTCACGCCGGAGCAAGCGGGATTAACCACACAGAGCTGCATGGAAGGGCGCGCCCCGCGAGCATGTGCACTAACCACGCATGCCCGGAAGGACAAAGAGCCTGGCCGCTGCTGCAGAGCCCAGAGCTGCCCTTCCGCGCTGCCCCGAAAAGCCGGGCCCGAGGAATCCAGCACCCACGTGCACAGGCTCAGCGTGAGGGCAGTCGGCTCGCAGTTAGACGCACTGAAGCACGCACAGGCCGTTCGAAGGCTGCTTCTGGGCCGCTTATTCTCCCTCGTTAGCGCTCCTCCTTACACCGAGTTCTGGTTCCGCCTGGCGGGTTCAGAGCTATCCTGGCGTCTGAGGAGCAGAGGCCGCACAGATGGGAACAGTTAGTGGCCGCACAGTGGGAAGCACCGGAAATGGCCCGGCCCGGGTGGACCCGCAGCGGTTCGTCCTCCTGCTGTCCTGGAAGGGTCTGTGAACAGGAGAGGGTCCACTCTCCGCCCCGAAGATCTGCGCGCTGCTGGCGGGGGCTGAGGAGACAGCCGCAGACCCCGGTCCTGCTGGAATGCGTCCCGCCCCGTTCTCCCGACTCCCAGGCCCTCATGGAACTACGGGATCCCGAGGGAATGAAAAGCAGCCTTTCCACTTCCCAGTGAGGATGCTTAACATACTTCACTGAAAAAAATTTACTTTGGAAGATGTCAAATCCCAGAGTGAGCAGCTCCTGCTGCAAAAATAAGCCCACTCCGAGGGGAGATCAAAGGGATGGGACTTTCCAAATTGCAACTGCAGCGAACATTCCAAGAGTCGGGAGGGCAGATTAAAATAGGATTTTGCTTGCAATAACATTTGGGCTCCGCTTTGCATTATTGAGTGGCTAAGCCAGCCATGATGTCTGGTTCACAGAGAGATGTGACCTTCAGCTCCCAAATTCATCTCACTGGCAACACGACTTTCCTCCTGAAGAGGAAGCCTCATCACGAGGACTGCTCCTCTCTTCTGGTGGGGGATACCAGCCTATTTCAAATCACTGGTTTTTTTTACTTTGGGAAGGAGCATAGGATCAGAAAAACTTGTTTCAGGAAAGAATTTGTAAACAAGTGTATCAGAGTATTCAAATATGGACCAAAGTGAATTACCTTGATAAACCAAGTATTTGAATTGATTTTTTTTTTTTAATTTAAGACAAGGTCTCACTATTTAGTTCCCGCTGGTCTCACTATGTGGCCCAGGCTGGTTTTGATCTCGTGGCAATCCTCTTGCCTCAGCCTCCCAAGTTCTAAGATTTAAGGTGTGTACCACCACACCTAAATTAAACCAAGTACTTGAGATATATATTTGGAGTGTTTAATTGAGTCACTCCTATGAGGTAGGTATTGGGGTTTGTTACTACTACTATCATCACTAGTAATAATTTACCACCTGCTACTATGAAGGCCAGAACTGTGAACTGATAAAAGCACCGGGCCAGAAGCGACTTCCAGGTCTTTCTGTCACCTGTTGTAGGGCAAAAACCATGCTCAAACAAGAACAGTCTGGTCCTGTCCAGCCACTCCTCAAAGCGTCACAGAAGTGGATTCTCAGGCTTGTTTCACAGAAGCCGTCCAAATGGCTCCCTTCTTTTCATCTCTCCACTGAATATCTGTTTCTTCAGTATAATTCTGCTTAATTTAAGAAAATGGAAATGTTTAGAACTGGTTGAGAACAGAACAACATAGAAATGCTACTTCAAAGAGCTTTTCCTTGAGGAAGGAGCTTGCGTGTCCTCCAGGAGCAGCACTGACCTCCGTGGAAACGTCACGCTCGTTATTTCCGGCCACAGGCTTGGGCGCATGCTGTGACACAGGCCGTGTCTCTTACCTA
This sequence comes from Dasyprocta punctata, assembly GCA_004363535.1. Lineage (NCBI taxonomy): Eukaryota > Metazoa > Chordata > Mammalia > Rodentia > Dasyproctidae > Dasyprocta > Dasyprocta punctata. Next base: position 115,721 of record RJWM01000687.1, read on the forward strand.
GGGCATTACCAGCACCCACTCTATGCCAGGAAGCTGCTTCCTGCCTTTGCCAGGGGCACAGCTTCCAACCTGGAGGACCAGGCCGAAACTCTGATCATGTCTGCTTCTGACAACCCAGGATAAGGTTTCTCAGGTGCAAATTTTGAAATTAAAAGAAGTCCCAAGTCACAATTACACTCATCAGTTTGGTACTCAAACTAGCTTTGCTAAGTAAAACCTTACCCAAATTTATATAATATTCTACTAATCTTTCTAAGTTCCTTTATTTTGGATATTTATACATTAGGTATAGAAATAGTAATATGTTTTGAAGCAGATTTCTGCTCTAGCTGTTTTGAAAGTGTTATTACCTTAACTACAGTAACTATGCCATGTTGTCCTTTACAAAATTACAAATTAAAATTCAAGAATCCTGAAACAGGGTCTCCAGGTTTTGTTGAAGGGCCTGTGACCCATTTTGCAATGCTACTCAAGAGAAGCGGTAGAGCAATGCCTATTGCCATGTAATGCAAGTATGAGCTTTATACCACACGTGCATCAAAATATTGGAATTGAATAGCGCTCTTCAATTAATGTTAACCAACTTGCTCTTCAGTGAAAACAATTCCCTCTGCCACCCTTTGGCCACTGCCCACGGGGATCTAGTGGCCCCTCCTACCATGGTCAAGTCTGTTGCTGGTCAGTTGCAGTTACTAGAACCTTCTTCCTCCTCCCTGACCAGGTTTTATTCTCCATACCCGGCTCACACCGCGTTAGGCCACCTTAGCCACGGTGCTGTGGAAAGCAACAGGTGGCACTGGGTATTTTGAATGTTAATCATGTATTCAATCATTTCACAGTGAATTGTGATTTGCGAGTCAGGGTTTTATCCCATAGGTTTTGGTTTTTTTTTTATGTTTTGTTTTGTTTTTGCATTTGATAGATTCTTTTATTTATTTATTTATTTGGAGGCCCTTATTTTTATACATGAGGCTTTTAAAATACTCTATTCACTTAAAGAGTAAATGCTAAATAAATACAATTAGTTTTCCTTTTTTATTCCTCCTTGCAGGGGAAAATTAAATTTCTACTACGGAATACGCAGCCTGGATCTCCCGGCGTAGCTGGTTTGCGCGCGGAGCTCGCCACGCAGGGAAACTCAGCAAAGCCGGCGTCAGAGATCAGCAGCGCGCAGCGGCAGCTCCAGAGATGCGCGTTTCCAAAATAGTCTCCAGGCAAAACAAGTCATTTAGATTGGGACGAGACTTTTCCCTTCCAATTAAAGAAGACAAAAGCCAGACTGAGGGAAGCCGAGAGCCGTGTCCACGCGCAGCCCCGAATTCGCCCCGCGGTGGGCTCTGGGGACAGCGGGGAGGCCGCCTGTGCCCGAGCGAGCCCCCGTGGGAGCCGCCCTGCGCCCGGACGCGGCGTCCTCCGGCGGCACTGCAGGGCCCACGGGCGTCCCCGGCCGCCTCCGCCCCAGCCCCGCGCTGGATCTCAAGGCCTGCGCAGGAGGACTGAGTCTTCCCGGGGCGGCTTTTCCTGCGCCGGTGCACGCTCGGCGTTTTCACGACTTTACCGTGAGCTTCTCGTGCTCCCTGTCCTGCGCCGTGCGCCAGCCCCCTCCGCCAGCGTGTGCTCCTCTCAGCTGTGCTGAACGGTTTGCTGAGCACCACGCTGCTTTATATAAGTTTTAAACGCCTCGGCTTACCGGTTATTTATTGTTAGCTAATTTCCAATTAATTTTTATAAAGTTACAGTTTATGACCTAATTCCACCTGGGTTTCATTTAACAAGATGTTTATGTTTGCCAAATTGCCTTCGTATTTCCAGTTGGGATGAAAAGCGTACGCTTTAGCTTTGGCTGAACTAACTTACTCCCTCGTCCATTGTTTCAAGTGAGAGTGTCACCTTCAGCAGGACCTGCGTGCGTGACACACACAGACACACGTGCACACGCATGCACGCAGAGTCTCCATACCCGTGTTTTAAATACCTCGCCAGCTGAACATCTAATCTTTTACTTCTACTCAGTGACTGCGTTGTGTAATTCTGGATCATACCTGTCCGGTCTTCCAAGTTCCATTAGCTCTCCCGCGTTATTCCTGAAGTACATTTTTCCATCGTCCTGGCTGAGTTCGAGCCCCTTGTGGAGAGGGCCACTTGAACCCCTCGGGAGAAGGCAGCCCTTGTCACTTCCTCCATGTCACCCTGAGTGCCTGGACTTCCAGATGGCCTGGCTGCTGAGGACACAGGCCTCCTCGGGCTGGACTTCCAAGCAGGCTGTCCTCGCCACCTGCCATGGTTTGGATTCGACTCCAGTATGCGTCCAGGGCTCATGGGTTGACATTTAATCCCCACCGTGAGTTATGAAGAGGCTGGAATTTAATCCAAGCATGAAGTTTAATTGTAGGGCCTTTGGGAGGAAATTGAAATTAAATAATGTAAGGGTGGAGCCTGATGACTGAATAACAGTGGCTTTCCAAGAAAAGAGACCTCAGAAGGGATGCAGTGTGTGCTTCCTGTCTGGTGCCGGGGATGGCTCGAGCTGCCTCGGGACTCTGCTGACAAGAAGCCATCAGCAGATGCAGAAGCATCGCCCTGCACCTCTGGAACCATGAGCCAAAGTGAATATCCTTTCCTTATAAAGTTACTGAGCTTCAGGTGTTCCAATGCAGTGTCATAAAACCAAGCAATACTCCCTTCCAGCCTGATTCATGTTAAGACTGCCCTTAGCGAGTTATGTGGTCATGTCACTCCTCCCTCTAGGGACATTCTTGAAGAGTTTCCAGAGTGAGGCTTCCTTTCCAACAGAACCATCAGAACCATTGCCCGCCAGAACCATTGCCCAAAGGGGATTCTCTGCCTTAGATGGCCTAATGTTTTGACTTAGCTTTTTGGTACACATCAGGGATTGGTCAATTCCAGTGAAGTCATAGCTATGAGTCCAAATTCCTGACCAATGGACAAAAGGAAACATTTCTCTACTTTCTTGTTATGTCTTCTGCCATCTTGGAGGGTGATGCATTCTTTTTTTATGTAGTGGCATCTATTGCTCTTCCTTGTGCCACATTGGCAGAGGAGGCATGAACACTTGCATGTGAGTCTCCTTTTGGATGTTTATTATTCTATGTCTCAGTTTCCATTTGTCATATGGGACGATCGCACTAGCTATTTCACAAGTTTATTGAAAAAGTCACTATATAGTCTATAGCCATAGACTATATGAAAGAAAACATTGCATTAGATTTAATAAAAGTTAGGCAATAGGTTTAGAAATACTTTAACATCTGTCTTCCAGATCTAATTTCCCGTTCTTATTTGTCACTGGTAGAAATCTATCTTGATGAATGCTCATCCTTTCTGGAGACTGCAAAGGAAATGTTTATCAAAAGAGAAATGTATGGTGAGGTCTTGGCTGCTCATGGGCAATGATTTCAGATTTACAAATACTCAGGTCTTGGCTCTGTTTTCTTAGCTGATACTAAGTTCACAGTTATCCCATCTCCTGATTATATAAACTGAAAAGAGACATATTATAATCAACTATACCAAGATACAGGAGCTGAATGCAATTTTAAAATGCTGGCATAATATTACAGCTCTGACTTTGAAAAGCACCCTGCATGATTAAACCTCTTCACTTTTACTGAAGAAGGACAATTTGCTTCAGATTAAAGTCAAAACAATGAAACTGCCTATGGAAAAATGACCTTTCTTGTCTTTACATGTATCAAGTAGATACATGCTCAAGGAAGCAAGCCCAGCAGGGATTCCATTTAACTAACTGACTGAATCCACAAGACATAAAGAAACCATTATTTACTTTTATTACTCCAAGCCAACTTTACTGTATCACTGGACGCCCAAGTTTTCATGGAGTCACCTTGTTGAGATAGCATTTGTTGCACTCAACAGGTGACGTTAGCTTTTGGATTTCTTTCTCTCTCTCTCTCTCTCTCTAAGGTTATATTTGCACTTCAAATATTTATAGCAAGATTTGCTTATGATGTATTCTCATTAACATCTGATACAATTGGGATTGAGTCCTGGTTTAAAATTTTGCTCCCACACCTTAAGTAAGCTAAATGTTTAGAATGATGATATATTTTGTGGGCTACTTGTTTCTTTCTGAAATCAGCTAGTCCTGGACCAATTCCAAGTTTTTAGCAACTCCACATATCTTTATATTTTCTTAAGAAAATAACACAGTGAATATAGTTTTGCCAACGTCTAAAGAATAACTTGGACTATTATGTGTTGTTAATATAAAAAATGTATAGCAAGGAAATGCAAAGAAGAGAATAGAAGAACTAGTTTAAATACATAATTTATAATTAAGTGTGTCCATAATAAAAACACATAGCAAGAAACCTATTTGAAATATCACTTGCTTCTATGCTGTTAGGTGAAAGAGGTCGATCTTGGCCCTTAAACAACTGGGCACATGTGGCATTCATGGATGTGTTCTATCTTACAAACTGAAGCAGGGCAAGTGGAATAAACCTTGTCCTCTGTGTCGTCTTTTTCTAGTTCTGATGATTTATTCTTGTCAGTAATAAAGAAGGACCTGAGATTCCATCCCACTTGTTCATAAGCTAAAACCTTAGTTTCAAGATCGCTGGCAGAGGGCATGAGATTCCTGGGTCAAATGTAAAGCATGGCGTCCTTCACAGAATTTAGTTACTCAGTGTCATAATTTTTCTTCTTTTAGTTCCTCAAAAGCAAGTTCCCATGAAGGAGGGGAACACAAAGATACCTGCACCCAACTGAGTTGTTTCTGAAGATGAAATCTAAAGATTAGGAATTCCAAATCATTTAAAATGAACAGTAAGCACAGCTGGTTTTCTTCCGGAGGGGTTACTATCCATCTCCCACAGCCACAGGAAATTTTGCCCTTTCTTCTAAGGAAACATCGTCACTCTCCTCATGGTGGTTCATTCTACCGACTTCCTGGAAAAAAAATTGTCCAAAAGAAAGGCAGTCCATGTTTCGGTTAATCAGATGTGCAGAGAATTAAGACGTCTGTGAGCAGTTGTCTCACCATGCCTCTGCATTCCCCTTTAAATATATCATGCCACATCAAGCTTCGTAGATCAAATAAATTATGTACACCATAATGAGAATGATTTTCCTGTTATCACCTCTCACCGTCAGGTATCTTTATATCTTAAAACTAGCATTGCTAGTTGTAGAATTAGAAAGTTTGTGCTGTTAAAGAAACTCCAAGTTTTATTGGTTAGTTGGAAATAGACTTGGGAGCCGGATTCCTGCCTTTATCATGTCCTTTTCCCAGATTTGGAAGCTGTGACTCGTAGAGACAACGTTTTCACCTCACGGTGCGGTTAGAGGTGTCTGTACCAATAAGGTGTAGGGACTGAATGTGAGTGAAAGACATATGAGCTACTTCCAACTGGGACCGTCAAAATTACCTATGGATCAATTTTCCACCCTCATTTTAGATCATCAGTTTGAAGCTAAACAGGGAGATGACAGGATTTTTGTGTTGATGTTGGGTGTTTGCTAACTTATTCAATTACTTCCATTATATTACTTTACTGTATTTAAATTATTATACATTTTTGGGTCAGCTTGTTATAATTACTAGTCTACCTTAACTTATACAAGTAAAGTGTATTGATTAGGAGTGATCTTGGAGGAATGTGGAGTCTTCAGTTCTTTCCAAGAGAATTATGCCTTTGCTTCTTTGTTTTGCCAGTCAGGCAGGCTGAGTAATGCGCTCTTTGGTGATTCATCAAAAGAGACCGAGTCCTGTATCCTCATCTGGCTCCTCTGGCTCTTCCCTGACCTCTGCCTGGCTGAGGTGGGCACTGCAGCAGGAGCAGCTGTGGTGGCAGTGACAATCAGGGCAGCAACCACAAACGCAGATGGGTCAGCCTAGGAGACCTTGACTGCTTCAGCTAGTGGGAAGGTGTCATCACTCCCCATAGACCGAGCCAGAACCTGCTGGTACCCTTCATGATAGAAGGGGGCACCGATACAGCAGACAAACCCTGGCAGCACTGCAGACTCTTTTCAGAAAGTGAGGATTCAGAGCTTGCTCTGTAATGTCAACCATTTTGGGTTGTCAGTGCTGCCACTGTTGAACACCTGCTGATGATCAGCTCAAGGAGAATGGGGAGATGTTCAACACGTTTGGCAGAGTGGCTTCGCGGGGTCCCATTTTGTCTCGATCTTAATCAGGGGCACATCACTCAGGATCTCCATGGAACCCCTGGAGATTTCAGTGGTGATGCCTAAAGCCTGGAAGAAAGGAGTCTTCTCAGGCTCTGGACCCGTGTTCTGAGCTGGCACAGGGACTTCATGTGGCACAATGGCACGAGCACCAGTAGCAGCTGGCATTTCATTGGCCAGCAGCCTGTCTTTGATTCCATTGATGTCTTCCTTGCTGAACAAAATGCCCATATCCCCTTGGGTATGAAGCAATAGTTTCTCCAAAGCTGGGCTGCATTTCCATTGCCCTCAGATGGCCTGGAGAATAATGATGTGACTGCCCATCAGCGCCAGGATCTTCCCTGGGAGAGATGTGCTGATCTGCTGCAAGTGCTTGGCGCCCACATTGTCTGCTCCCACAGTGAAGCATTTTGGTTAATCACCCAGCAGTTGGATGATCCCAAGGGAGCAGTCAGATTTCCAGGTCACCCTGTCTTCTCTGGCATCATGGTAATGTGTCAGGGATTGCCGTGAAGAGGTTCAAGATGATGTCACTGTTATGAGGATGCCTGGAAGAGGCATCATGAGGACACAGTCTTCATTTTTGATCTTCATAATCTGGGTAGCATTTTGGTGTTGTCTTTCCATGCCTGTGACTAAATACCTGAGAAAAACATTTACTTAGATTCACGGTTTCAGAGGTTTTAGTCCATGGTTTTCTAGGTTCATCGCTTTTAGCCTATGGGGAGACAGAAACCTCATGGCGGAAGGGTAGGGAAGTGAAAAGCTGCTCACCTCCCAACGACCAGGAAGCAGAGAAGGTTGGAAAGAACCATGTAATATTATAGTATTTGAAGTCATGCTCCAGTGACTTACTTCTCCAACTAGGCCCAACCTCCTAATAATCCATTCAACCACTAAGTTATGAATAGATTCATCCATAGACAAGATTAGTATTTTCACAATCCAGTCACTTCTCAAGGTATCTCTAATACAATGCGATTGGCTTCAATATTAGCCATCACAATCTTTTGGAGATTTTAGAGCTAGTCCTTTCATCTTCAGTGAAATGAAAAATAGAGGAAAATAAAGATAACAGAGGTGTTCAGTACCTTACCTACCTTCCATACACTTGAGGACATGCAATTTGTGCCATCCTATGATTAATAAATTGCCTAAGTATTCTTATAGTTAAAGAAAAGTCTATTCTGAAACTTTTAAATATAGTAAAAAAGATTTTAATTGAGGAAACACTGCTGCAATGAAGGTTTGAAGTAGAGAGATGCTGTGCTATACTTCAAATACAGTAAAGAAAGATTGTGAATTATAGCCAAGGAGAAAGGTGGGTTCCTTTAGATGGGAAAATTACTAGGTGAAAAATTTAGGGTAAGGAATCTTTGAAAGCACATTGTGGCAATCAGATTTTGTCCGGTTGGGAGTGGGTAGAGGAATTTGTTGCGCTATGGAGCATGATAAGATAACAAGGGTGGAGGACTGCTGTTAATTGGGTTAGTTGGATTTTGTTCTTGAGGACAAAGCCCAAGGATGAGGCCTGGCCTGGAAGACTCAGCAACTGAAAGCTCAAGGGCTGGCTCTTTTAAGGGCCCCGAGCAGAGCGTGTACAGTTGGGTGGGCACCCCCATAGGTGTATTCGCAGCTGAGTTTGTGTAACAGCTCACATTTAATGATAGTCATGACTGTTGGCTCATAGACACAAATATCCATGGCTAAGAAGAATTCCACTGTCACAGGGATACTGGCGCTCTAACTGTATGCTCATCAAGAAACAAACAAAAAAAAGTGTAATCATTTAAACATACTTTAGTGTGCTATGTATTGATACAATACATTTTTTTCTATAAGGGTACAAATAGTAACCATTTCAGATGTTGTGCCCAGACAGTTTCTTTAGCAACTTCTTATCTGTGTTGTGTAGCACCAAGCAGCCATAGAGAAATGTTCATAGCTGTCTTCCAAGAAAACTAATCAATCTCTAGCCTAAAAGTGTACATATGTTCTTGGGTGTATAGCAAAAGTTTTGTGTCTCAGTAGAAAACGATGCCTGTCTAAAGCATACCCTTTAGTATTCACAGATTTTAACCCTGTGAATTACCTTGGAGATTTTTTGCAATCATTTGTGAATTGTGGATAACTAACAGATACATGAATTCTGGTTTTTCTAGTCATTTAATTGATGCCTCATTTTCCTCTAGTGTGTCTTCATTTCCAATTAATCTCATTATTCTTTTACCATGCTACATTATGTGCTATTTGACTTTCCTTTGAGAGGGCTAGTTCCCTCACATCAAACAAATTAAATAAATCTTTAAACATTTTTATCTTATATCTATATGAGAGTGGTGATTTTCCCTATTTTGAAATTTATTGTTTTAACTCTGTGTGTGTGTGCATGTGCATGCTTGCGTTTAATGATAAAAAGTTATCAGTGGTTTAGAAATGAAGCCCTCATTTAAGGTTAAATCAGGGTGGAGTTTCACATGTGTGTGCCCAGTTGTTCCCATCTATCTCACACATACATGGTGACAGAACCACATTTACACAATATTTTCAAAAATGGATTCTTAACCAGTATCTCATTGGCTTCTTTCAACACCTCTCTAGGCTTTGATAAGGCAAACAGTTATCAGATTTTCACCAGGAAGGAAAGAATGACCCATGGAAACTTATGTGCTTGGAGAACAAAACTCACAAATTAATTTCTGTGTCTTGGAGAGAAAACCTTCCTGAAGATTTCATAACCATATATTCAGCGTACTGTCTGTCCAAATGCTGATCCCTCCAGGTGGATATTTTCCTCTTTCTCTGTGCTGGCCTTGGATCAGCTAAGCCGCACCTGGAGGATGTGACCGCAGAGCTCTGGACTTGGCTTGCATTGGTCTATTATGTGACTGAGGCAGGAGGCAGCTATAGATGGCCAAAGAGAGGGAACCAGGCTGCCGTGGAGTCTGCTTTTGGGGCTAGATCCACCTTCTGAGTTAAACTTTACCCAGATCCAAGATATCCCAGTCGAAATTTAAAAGTAGAAAGTAACCGAATAACCCAGCTAGCACACAGCAGGTCTCCGCACATGCAGTCCTTGGCCGACTGGGGCTCTAATTGCCACTGGAGAGGCTGTCTCCACACCTCCCCTCCCTGTGCTGGGCTTTGGGTGCCATGACAGTTCCTCCAAAACAGCCACCACTGATGGAAGGCAAAGTGAAAAAGTGAAACTGCTTGTTGACAAGGGCAAAACTTCAGTCCAACCCTTCAACCCATTCCAAGCTCTAATGTTTAAACGTCCAGCACCAAGTCCCCGGGGCCGGGCGCTTTCCTCACTGGCCCGCTCCCACCTCCTGGAGTGAACTTTCACTTTCAGAAAGTCTTTGATCTTGCTGCTCCTTTTGAGGGTCCTGTTTAAGTTTTTGTTCAGGACACCAAGAACTTGGACAAGACTCTTGACCCAGTAACATGACTAGTAAGAAAATACATTAAAATATTAGCGACGATATATTTATTTTTCAAATTCTAAGCTTCTGTCACCAGCAAGGTGAAGTTACTGATATGATGATCTTAGAAAGTTGATATGCATTTTAGAAACGATTTTTTCATTATATGATTTTTTTTTTTCAACCAGGAACCAAACTCAGGACCTTGCGCTTGCCAGGCAGATGCTGTGCCACTGAGCTACATCCCTGCGACTTCTTCGTTACAAATTCCCCTGGCTGCACAGGCACAGGACGATCGGACCCCTCCAGGCAGCAACTGAAACCCTGACCCACGGAGCCCCGGAGTGCAGCGTGAATCAGTCCTCGTCTTCCTAAACGTTAGGGCGGGGAGTCTTTTCAGTGTTGCCTGTGGAACTTTAATTAGGCCTTACACAAACCAAGAATAAAGGCTCAGCTAGAGGAATATGAGTGTATGCATAAATCGGGGGGCTGGTAAGAACTGATTGCACCTTAGAATCCTGAATAGGAGACAAAACTGATGGAATACGAGCAAGAAAATACTTGGTCACTCCAGCCGGTGGACTGGCAGTGGATGACGATTTTCTGCTTTTTGAACACATGAGGGGAAGGAGCCAGATCACTGTCTACAGCACCTGCACAACTTTAACAATATGTGATGTTTCTGAATATTTTCCAAGATATTTATAGGGCGATATTTTAGGGAAAATATGCAGTTCCCATTATAAACTGTAAGTTGGATGGAGGAAAATTTAGAGTAGGTAGTCTTCTTCTTAAAGCTATATTTCAACTAAAATGAATATTATTGGTTGGAGACTTGAAAGAGAGTAAGGTGATAGTACATTTGAGAATGACAGAATCTAATTCGATGTCATCAAGGGTCTGAATTTGCCTTTGCTTCTCTGTTTATAAGCAAAGTATATGTTTTTCAATCTTTAAGGACTCATTTGATTTAGTTTTTAAAATATAATAATATCCATGTGTTTGTAGTTTTTCCCTATAGGGCTATAAAAGTATTGTTATATTTTATATATTTATATGTTGTGTTTTCTAACATTCATATTGGGCGAAAATCATATAGAAAGAAAATTATGGCATTGATAGCTTCTTATGGCATTAAGTCATCTTAAATGTAAGATGTTTAATAAAACTTTTTAGTTGTTCACAGAATACTAAATGCCTGAAATTATTTGTCTATGTTTAGGGTAAAATGAAATTCTTGTTTGAACTTTTTTCACTTTTATACTAAGTTGATAAACACTGAAAGGGACATTGAATGCATATGGTTTCAAATCAAATGAGTTCAGCTTATAAGGAGTTGTGTTAAAAGGTGTTTGTTTATTTTTTATAAGCCCTGTGGACTTCATTCATAAGTCCTTAAAGAAATAGAGTGGCAGCAGTAAAAAGCTGCCAATTCCCAGGAAAATTTGACCCCAAAAGGTAAGATTTCGTCTGAGACTTGGAAAACAGGAAATTTCAGATGGTTTTTGGCAAAACACATAGTGCCTTTTCCTTTCTCTGTGTGCTGAAATTTCCCGAGTCTGTGCACTCCTTATAACTCAGGACTTCTCCAAAGAAAGAAATTTTAGTTTCAGAAAGAGGAATAGTAGTACCAATAATGATGAAATAGCCTAAATGAGAGCAAGCAAATAACGTTGTAATTGTGACTCTTCAGAAAAATTGCAAATTCATAATTCAAAACCAATCCCACAGGACAGAACGTTTCCCAGAGAGCTCAAAAATAACCTTCCCGGTGGGAAAGGGATGGAGCTATTGTGCAGAAAGGCAGTGTGTGTTCGTGTGTGTGAATGAGCATATTATACAGCTTGTGAATGATGGTAGGATCAACTGCATCTCAGAGCTGGGCAGGGCTGTGCTTGCTGGAAATACATGTTTCTTTGTTTTGTTAGTTCCCCAAGAGATAATATGAAAGCCTAGATTTATTCTTTTTCAGTCCAGAGGAAAACACCCAACGACAACATCAACAACAATAACAACAAGGACAAAGAGTGGGCATGCTACAAATTCCATTTGCATGAAGTGTGCTGGGAAAAGCCTGGCAAGGAATCTCGGTTTGGTGAAAAACAGATTTGGTGCTCATTGTTTCGCTCTGTGAGTAAGCCGCCAAAGCGATGTGGGTGTGCGCGGTCGGGAAGAAAATAGCCTTCGACAAAACCTATGAATCATTCTGGTTAATTGCTAAAGAAAATATGTATTAAGGGCTCACTTAGCTCTTAACATTAAAACAAAACAAAACCAAATAAGCACACTTCATCCCCCATTCATTTGTAACTGAAGATGGCAAACCATGCAAACAAATGCCATCAATGCATTTTGACACAGTCCCCTGAAAAGGGAATATGTTTCCTAATACCTTTAAAATCATTTTAGTGTAATGAACTTTAGGGTTTTTAAAAACACAGTCAACCCTCCTTCTATCTTTCACCAAGCCCCTGAAAGGAATGTGGTGAGCTGGCAGTGTGCCGAAGTCAGCATTTAACCTGTGACCTTGGTCATGTCTCGCTCCTGGAGAAGGGAACCATGAATCAGAGTGGAGGTTTTCCCTCTTCAAGGAGGCAAGCAACACTCAGTGGTTTGTCTCTTGTTTAATTTGTTACAAGATCACTCAAGGTATTTTTCAAGAGAATTTCAGAAAGCATCTTGAGAAATCCACAAAAATGGGCTGAATCATCTAACCAAAAACAGGCCCCACCACATCTGACTGACTCAGTATCTTGTGCATCTTTTTGTTTGGGAGAAAGTTCTCAGCCTCTGTCAGATGAAAGTGTGGGGATAAAGAGACTGGTTGGGGTACACAGGAAGGAAAAGCAGGATTAGTAGCATTGAGAACCTGAAAACTTCATCATGAAGGGAAAATGCAGAGGATATAACTCACCTGTTGTTTTCTCTGCTCTGGAGAGTTGTCAAGAATCAAACTAACAAAGAGATGCTATTATGCAAAAGTAACTGGGTTATGAGTCTATTGCTCAAAATGGTAATTTGGGGGAGTGAATCAGCACTCCATCCCCTTACAACATTCATAACACAATAGTCAAGGTACAGACCAAACCAACCTTTTTGTCCTTCCTCTTTGGTTTGTTTTGTTTTTAACTCAGCTACAGCACTCCCCCCCACCCCCCCAAACTCACAAAGCAGGTTAGATTTCCTTTGTCCTGTGAACTAATCCTAATATGAGGGCTGGTGCTAATTTGATTGAAAATCTCTAAGCTCAAAGAGAATTTGGTTTTGTGATTATAACAAGAAGGAATTTTGGGTTCTAATAGTTAGATCTTGTTTAAAGCCTAGGTGCAGGGAGGAAGGAAAGCTGGACAGTGAGTGGCTGACCTGCGAGGAGTCCGACACTGTCTCTTTTCATAGGAGAATCACATTTCAAGTAGGGAGGCGTTTCCTCTTTTTAAAAAATGCTTGTGAAATGCATGACTCATGACGCCCTTGCAAACAGCCAAAAATGTTCTGCAGAGACCAGGGCAGGCCGAACCGCAGCCAACCTAACATTTCAGACTCTTGCTGAGCCAGCGGTCTTCACCGGGGTCCAGAGAGCCAGGGAGGCTCTCGGTGGAAAGGCCCTACCTCGGTTTAGAAACGCATCCTCTGGCTCCCTGTCTTGAACAAAAATGGTTCCAACAGGGTGGGGTTCTGTGACATAGCTGTGGTTTGACCCCAGCTTGCCTCAGAGTCTCTAGAAGTATTGGGATTTCCTGAGCTTGTGGAGATGTCCCTGATTTGAAGAATTTGGCTCAGATCATGGTGTGGGCGGAGGAGGAAAAGGAAGACCAACACCTCAGTTAGTAAGAGAGGGGGCAAACATTTTCTCTAGTGCTGAGTCTGGAGCAACAGCTTGCTTTGATTCCAGCTTCCAAAGGAAAAAGGTGAAGTTGATGTCCCCTCAGTGTCGCTGAAGCTGCCACTTTGGCAAAGGGATGCCGGCCCACGCCTGGCTCATGTCTCAGTCTGAACGCGTTGCTAGCCATGTGCTACGAGGTCTCATGATTCCGACCTGCTACTAGGTCAACAAAAACAGCCCCTCCTAAGGCAATCTGGTTTTAGTTTCAAAATTCAGAACAATACAAGTAGCTCCAAGTTTCCTAGGGATCATCTCTCAGATTCTGCGCATGGTAAAGGCCAGTTTTAACACTGCTTTATTCCAGTAAGAGAGAACAAGGGTGCAATTGTTTGGTGGTGTTGGAAAGCAACCCCAGACATCCTGCCACTGGGATCATATTCCAGCCATAGAGGAGGAGTTCGCTATGATGATCTCATGCCTTTTGGGGAGGGAAGTCTGAGAGAGCCGCTCCTGAGCCCCCAGGCCCAGGACAGGGATGTCAGTCACTAAATAGCAACGCGTTGTGTACCATATGATTAGATTCCTTTTTCCTGGTGCAAGCAATTCAGTGAGATCCAGAAGAGAGTTTTTATTTATTTATATTTAATGAGGAAGCAAAAGCAATATTTTTGGGATGTGTCTGAGTATGAAAGCACTGAACAACTGGCTCATGCATTTTGACAATCTTGTCCCTTAGAAGCAAGTTCCATGAAGCTTCCAACTGGGTCCCTTCCATGAAAGGTATTTCCAAGATTTCTTCTAAGGACTTCTTTGCCTGTCCTTATTCTTGCTACATCAGATACCCCGTGCTTCAATTTTCCCCATTCAAAACAGAGCTTTGACAAAGTTCCTCTTCTCCAATTGAAACTTTTTTGATTATTTTCTTTGTCGTTTTTAAAAGATACAGACATGTTTTGCACATCATCAGTCTCTCAAAAGCTGTGGGGAGGCATAGAAAAGCCAAGAAGGCCTCCCTGGCTGCCAGCTTCTGCATAGATAATCCTACTGTCCGCTTCAGGGCTTCCACTGCCCTCCCGAGATCTATACCAACAATCATTAAAAACCCTTTCACTGTATGTGATTTGCAATATTAGTGTTGTTGAAGAGGACTGTTTTCCTTCTAGCCCTTGCCCGTTATTTCCAGGAGAACAGCTTTCCGTATGACCCCACCCTTTGACGTGGGAAGAAGAAACTTGACAACTTTATTTGGTGCATTCCTTTTCTCTACCCTGGAAGTGTGAAACGCCCCGCTCAGGGCAGCTGCGCCCCTCCAGGGAGCTCCAGGGACTCAGCCGTGGCCCTGGCGCTTTGGTTTCCAAGCATTCAAGAGCCTCAGCTCAAATATATTTACTACCCCACACCCGGAACTGAAAATCCTCCACAGCCAAGTTGCGCTGAGAGCAGAGGGAGGGAGGGTTGTGTGAGCTAGCAAACAGCGCGCGCCCTTCCTCCTCCTCAGCGTGGTCCAGCGGGAGCCCGAGGCAGGGCGAGTCTGGGAAGGCAGAGAACAGCAGCCATTGTGCTGAAACCGTGTTGGCGGCAAACGGAGACTTTCAGCTTGTGGTGAATTTACGCTGTTACTATGAGACCCTGAAACAATGGGAGTTTTATAAGATGTGTTTACAAACCCAGAAACAAGTTTAGCTTTGAGAAGCAGCATGCGGCGGCGGGCGAACGCCTGGCATTCAGTTGTTATACTCGAAATAGCTCCCTTCCCAATAGGTCAGCAAGTTTGGAAAGCCCTCCTGTATTTCAAGGTACCGTGAGCCACAAATCCATATTTAATTAGCTTGGAATGAAATGCAAAAGATGATAGGCTCTTTGTGCTAAAAATGAAACCAAAGTGGGTTTAGTCGATGTATGTCTAATTCAGACTTGTAATTTAATTAAAACGACATATTGAATCTAAGAAATCTCTCTGGCAAAACCCGTCCCACGTGAAATTCAAATTCTGAGCCTTCCATCTTAGGAATCTCCATGTTCTATTTCTTTGTCACATTGCTTAATATGTTTATTCATCTTCTTCAACAGCTTACTTTCTTAACTGGCTTGTTTCTCATTAAATCTCTGAATTTCTTAGTGACTCAAACTTAGGAAGCTGGAGCTTGAATACAAACATATCTGTATTTCTTAATGGACAAGTTATTTGACAATTCTTTGACTATTACTTTCTTCTTTACCGGGTTGTATTTACGGGAGGCGGTTAGTGGTGAGTTTAAATATATGTTGCTGAGGCAGTGTCGCAAATGAAAGTGTAACAAAAATGATGGCTTTCTGAAATTGTGCTAGAAGGTACAATGGAGCTATCAACAGGAAAGTGAAATTTACAGTGTGTATCTTTAAAAATATGCATTTACCATCAAAATCTTAGTTATTATGCAAGTTTTACTAGAGAAGAGATCCCATTAATTAAACATACCCCCTCTCTCACTCTAACAGAGCTAAAAAGTTGTAAAATAACAGTTTCAAAAGTAGTCAATGATTTGTTTTATTTATGTTTTATTTTTTGTACCAGAAACTGAACTCAGAATCTTGCCAGGCAGATTTAGTTTAAGTAGTTTGAAAACTATACTTCATGTTCTTTTTTTGGGAGGTCCCGGGGATCGAGCCTGGGGCGTCCACGTCGAGCTACCCTCCCAGCACTCCTCTAGTCTTGGCATGGGCCCACAGTTCTCCTGTGATGCGCTACCTTGCTGCAGGCCTAGAGCAAGCAGGAACCTGGAACCTCTAACACTGTGAGCCAGAATAAGCCTTTTTTTCTTTATAAGTTGATTGTTTTAGGTATTTTATTAAAAAGTAACAGAAAGTTGTCTAACACCAATGACTATGACTGTCTTAGGACACTTTATATCTGAACCTGAAGGGAATTCCATCAACACATTTAATATTTATACTGATTACATGTCTATTTAAAGAAATCAAGGAATTTCTTTATTTCTCTATCAAGTTACTGGGAGTGCTGGGTCATGGCTGCCACACACACGCACTGCAGGGAGGGCCCTGCGGAGTGAGGCTCCTCCCGTTCACTCCCTCTCTCAGGTCAGCAAACCCTTGTATTTCACAAGGGCCTCTCCTCCCTCCCGGCATACCGGGCTCCCCTCTGGCTGCGGGGAACCTTCTAACCAAAAAGAGTTTACACTCCGGAATGGGTGGTGTTTGGTTACTTTTCCCGCTTTGCTGGGGCAAAATACCTGACACCCAAAATGAGGGAAGGAAAAGTTTATTTAGCTCACTGTTTGTGGAGGTTTCAGTCCATAATCAGTTGGCTCCAAGGCAGGGTGGCGTGGCACAGGGGCAATACTTAAAGGCAGCAAACCGAAAAAGCAGCCAGAATAAAAGGGCGGGGAACAAATCTCTTCTCCCCCCTTGTAAGCAGGCTCCCCCTCCGCAGGGCAGGTATATCACTCACACCACCTCTATGACCTCTCTTGCTCAGGGTCAGGATGTTTACAAAGTGAGGACCCTGGTTCCCTGTTGAATCTCTTAGTTAAGTTTCTAAACTTCTCAACTTGATGCAATGTATCAACTATAACAAGTGGACCCTTGTTCAGTAAAATCAGGGGACTACGGGGTCTTTCCCATGTGGATATTTCTCTCTGCGGTTTGCATCTCTAGCACATGATGTATTGGCATGTTGGAGGGTTCTGCCTGATTCTCTGCCCTCCAAAATCCTTCGCCTGTGTGTGGTTGCACTTGGTAAAATCTGAGTACATTGCCTTATGCACAGAATCAAAAAGAAAAGAACCCAGTAATCTACATACATAATATTTTAATTCAGCTTTTAAAAATCCAAATTAATGACATGAACAAAATTTTAACTAAAGATGGGACAAATTCCCTATCTTACTTATGTTTCCAAACTCTCTAGCTTGGATAAATGTGGATATCTAAGAATATATTATTATAACTTCTTTTCTATGTGGTCTATAAATGTTATTTTTACATCCTTATCTTTGCCCTTCTATTTCCATTATATGGTGTGTATGTGTGTGATGGGGGATGTTTCCTCCTTTGTATTATTGTTACTTTTTAGTCTTTTGCTACTAGTGGCATGATCTTCAGCAAATCACTCAGTCTTTCTCTTCTCCATTTCTTTATCTATAGAATAAGGGTCAAAATCACATAAGGTTATTGGTGTGGTTCAATGAATTCGTATATTTTACAAACTTAGAATAATGCACTGCAAAAAAGTTAGCTCTATCTATGTTTACTTTGTGACTCTTTTGCTGTTTTTGGTGCTTCTGGTGATGTTGTTTTCCTTGTCATTCACAGAAAGTAAAGCTCCTTCATCTGCTGCCCACCGAGTTCGGAATGAGGGACAGAAGACCGTCCCACGCCATTGCCACCTTGTCATTCACATTCTCTCGCCTCCCTTCATGGAATCTTTTAGTTTTCTATTAAGCTCTCTATTACCCAGTGTGACGAACAACGTCTCCAGCGCTGTGGGTGAGAGGGCAGAATGAAAGGGTGACCTCTAGCATGGAAAATCCTGGAACCTTTGAGGTTCACTTTTTTCAGGGAATCAACTAAACGGTGAAGGGTGTTAGGAAGCAGAGTTCTAGGTGGACATCGGCCTTGGTAAAATTCTGCCATTCCTTGTGGGCAAAACATTAAAATTTCTACTCAGTCCTGTCTTCTAAAATATCTGTAATATTTTAGCTTTTGTACAAAATAATCTAGGTAAACTAGAGAAGGTAAAATGCAGAGATGCGTCAGGGTCCAAGGGAAACTTCCAAGTCTTACGGAGCATCTGCTCAGCACTGCTTTCTATCTGGAGGTCGAGCACAGCAGAGGCACCGGCGCTGCCGTGAGCTCAGCCGGCATGACACGGGAGAGAAACTCCGGACCGGGTACAGGCTGAGCCGCCACCTAACCTCTCTGCGCTCCAGTTTCTGTACCCCAATATACTGCTAGTAAAAAGGGAGGTGCAGCAAGTCCCCGGGAACATCAGCCACTATGCTCACCCACCGCGGTGGTAGAAAGATCTTACGCCATTGGTGAGCTGGGAGGTTCTTACGGAGGAGAGAACGGCTGAGTGGATTTTAAAGACTGGGGAGAAGTTTGCGGGGAGACAGCAGGTGTGAGAAGAGACGAAGACTCGGCCAGGACGCAGCAATAGCAGAAGCAGAGACAGGGGTGATGGGGGGACTCCGGGGCTGCGGAGAAAGCGAGCCCAGGTTATGTCAGCAACGGACACAGGCGCTGAACTTCTGAGGCCCACGGCCTTCAGGGGCGCGCACCGCAGGGGTCGCCAGGGGGCAGCTGGAGCCGCGGGTGGCCGGAGGGTTCCCAAGCGTCACACGAAGACACCTCAACAGCTCTCTCTTCCGATTTTCAGGAGGACATTTCTCCATCGTCGCTTATCCTCTAACTCCTTCACGTCTGTCTTCCTACCGGGTCTCGGGGATAAAGTTTGGGATCGACCCTTCGTTCTTCGTGCCACACCACACCCCAGGTTTGCACGTAGTCGCCACTACCGCCTTTAGGACGGTGGCTCAACCGGAGTAGGGCGTTGAAATCTTCACTTCCGCAGCAAATGTTTCCTGCTCATCCATCAGTCCGTTGCTCCTGATTGAGATTCGTTATTAAACAAAGGAGTCAAAAATCCCTGTCTTCCCGTAGTTTATATTGTGTTAGGAAGAATGAGGAAGGGGGGGTGTTGGGAGAGATTGTAGCTCAGAAACACAAAATGTGAGTAAGTTGTACAGAAGATAGCTGAGAGATTCCCTGTTTGTATTTAACGGCAGCTATTTTGAAAATAATATTTCAGAGGTATGATAAGGAAGGGAGGTATTATTAAGAAATATGACTAAAACTGAAGGTTAAGGCCAACATATCCTGATGATGGATATTTATATTTGCTTGCTTGAAACATATTTCTTAAAATCAAATGATTCTAAAGTTCTAAATCAGTGTTCTGTCAGTGTCTTCCATGTACATGGAAAGTTTGAGGGTTTGATGAGCACCCTAATTTAATACCTGCCAACTAGCTGATCCAGGTTAAGGAATACACAGTCAGAAAGCAGAGAAATGAAGTTCCAACTTCAGCGGCAGGTTGTGGTGTCACAAGGTGTCACCATCCCTTTAAAGATGCAGTCTTCGAAATTTCCCTCTTTGGGGATCGCACTGGGGTCTGTGGAAGTGGAAAAGCGTGGGCAGCCCACGGACCTGCGTTTTATCACAAACCTTCATATTAAGCAGCTGTTTCCTCACTAAGCCTGCCGACAGATGTTTTTCCTCACTCAAAGATATGTTAAAATTTCATTAACTAATGAAGCCCCTAAATGTGACAGGTACCGTGAAAGATGATGAATATACACTGGTGACTAAAACAACAACTGAACGCAGCACAAACTTACTATATTCCAGCAGAAAATTCCCACAAAGCCAGGGGACTGGTGAGTGAATGCCACATTAAATGATCTCTCTCTCACTTGCCTCTCTCTTTCTTTTTTTCTTTCTTCCTTCTTTCCTCCTCCCTCACTCCCGTTCACCCTGTACTGGGTACTGAACTCAGGGCCTTGAGGCTCAGCCCTTTTTAGTGTTTTATTTGAGACAGGATTTCACCGAGTCACCAGACTGCCCAGGCTGGGACTTGAACTTGGGATCCTCCTGCCTTAGCCTCCCAGAGTGCTGATTACAGGCATGTACCACGGTATCCGGCTACAGATTCCTTTCTGTGTTGCCTAACATTTTGTCAGTTGACAGCTGTGCAAATGGATTATGGTGTTTTCCCCTCCCCCCGCCCCTGCTCCATATCTGCTTTTTAGGATCCCCGTCCCGCTCTTGTCCCCGGAGGCGCACCCTTCAGGACTGTGCAGTCCGCCCCTTGCTGGCTGCCTTCCTTCTGCAGGGTTGGTGAAAGAGAATCACTTGCTGGGGATAGGAGTTTGGGGCAGTGAGAGGACGTGGCATTTTCTCCCCCACTAGTGGTGCTTCAGGTTGGACGGAAGCTGAACCCATTCATGGTGTCCCCTGCCTGGCGACCCACCTGCTGTGGCTCCATTTCTCGCTCACCTCCCTTGACACTGCTTTCTTTCTTTGCTCCCTGTCTTTGTTGAGCTGTGGGGGCCTCAGCTTCCTTTTTGGTAGTTTTCACTCTTCCTAAAAGTTTACGAGTGGTTCTTTCATGAAGGGCTCTCTGCAGAGTGGTTTGAGTAGAATTTCATTGCTTGCTGGGCCTCTGACTGCTATTCCAAACCTGCGCCAAGTATGAGATCTTGAAGGGTAGAGGGAAGAATGTATGGTCTATGCATTAGATGGTAGGTTGGATGACATGTCTGTGTATAGGCCATGTAGAGGGGTGAATATAGTAACGGGAACTTACACGCATAATTTAATATATGGCGCCAGCCGTCTGCACACAGACCCGCCCCACAGTTGGTGAGCGGAAGGTAACGTCGTGGGATTCAGTGGAGCTGTGTGCCTCTGGAAGGCACTATTCTTTAAAGCTCCTGAGAAAACATAAGCTGGGAAATGCACTTTGAGGAATCACTCAGTAAAATTATATGCCTAATGAGCTAGTACTCCACTGAGACTTTGAGGGTTCAGAGATAGAAGAAGTGATAGCCAATCCAAACTAAAATTGAGGGTAAATTTACTACTACTGAATGAAGACCAGGGCAGGACTGCGTAGGCTGGTGCCATTTTGATGACACATGTGAGCTGGTCAGCACCTGGACCTTCATGGATAGCATGATGAAAAGCTACTATAATACAAGAGAAGGGTGATCACGTTATGGATAACACCACTGCCTCACCGAGAAGGCCACACCAGGAGGAAAGCAGGGTGATTTCATGCTCTCCAGGCCACATGGGCAAGATTTTGAATGAATTTCTCATGGGTTTAAATGGAAAGAACCTGATCTGAGTCAAGGAAAGCAAGAGTGGGGTGGTAACCCAGTGGATGTGCAGAGTGGGGAGAGACACGCTGAACACAGACTTAGTGTCTTGGTGTGGTTGTTTCTCACTCACTTTAATGGAGTACTAAGGATAAAGCACATATTAAAGAAGGCAAAAGACAATTGTGCGTCCAGTCTCTTGTGTCTCAGTTCTGGAAGATATTTTCAAGAAGGAATGTGAGTAGATTTGTGGAAAGAAATGGACCCAACAAAACAGACAAATTTGTTTGGATGCACAACTTTTTTCTTTGAAGACTTCTAGAATATACCACATTTACCAAATCTTGCTGTTCAAAGAGTAAGACCTGGGCGCTACTCACTCAATGCAAAATGTGTAACTAACTGTGTGACTCTGAGAAAGTACCAAGGCCTCCGGTCAGAAGTAAGTGGGGACAGCAATGACACGCTCACAGCAGAGAGCCCCCAGTGTCATTTACCATTTGGAAGATGTCATGTAAGCTTTCTAGTACTCAATGGACATGTTTTGTTTCCATTTGTGCTTCAACCTCCTGGGATAGGCCTACCTCTAAATAATAAGTAACTGTAAATACCTGGAGTTTTGTGGTAAGCACCCCCCACAACCTGCCCATTGCTACTTAGTCTCAAACTGAACTGTTGGAGTGAGTTGAACTGCTAGCCATGCTTACAGCCTGATATTCACCAAGTCCAGGTATTTGAGCAGATGAGCAAAGCATGTACTCAGTGTCCTGCTGAGAACTGGTGAATTAATTGGAGTCCCCTAAAGCAGTTGTAGTTTTAACTGGGTGTCAGCATCATCAGGGAAGGTTTAAACACTGTGACGCTCAGGTCTTGCTCTAGTTCCACTCAAGTTCAGTCTCTGTGGATGAGACTCAGGCATCTGCATTTCCAACCTCTCTAAGGGTTGGGAAACGTTGTTCTTGGTCCACTGTGTAGCCAGGAAGAACACGAGGAAGGATGGCTCTGTTGACAAGTAGCTCACTGAAGCCAGCTGCCTCCTGAGGGGTCTGCCTGAGTGTTGCTTTCATACAGGTTGTTAATAACAGGGCACTTAAATTACTCATCTGAGTAAATGGTGACTTCATTTTCAAGATCTTGGTCATGATTTTTGTGGGTTGAAAAAGAAGTAATAGGATGGGGCAACAAGATATTTTGTCATGTTTTATGTTACAGAACTATCATATTGGAAAATAAATGTCCTGAATCCTCTCACTCTAATTTCAAATTTTTATACTCTCAGCTGTGGCTACAGGTACTCATTCATTAATCCATTTAGTTACTCGCTCATTCGCTCAGCGTCCCCTTCGTCTGACCTCCTGTCAGCCCGCACTGGAGTGTCAGCCAGGGAGCACGGCCTGCTGGCGTTCAGCTCAGGGACCCTCCCCATCAGCTTCCACAGTGCCCCTGGGATCATGTGCTTGTATTAGTTTCCTAGGGCTTCCATAATAAATACCACGGGCTGAGTGGCTTAGAACAATCTAAACCTATTTTCGCACAGTCCTGGGTCTGGACATCCAAGGTCATGGTGGCAGCAGGACTGACTTCTCCCAAAGCCTCTCTTGCCTTGAAAATGAGTGCCTCCTGCCCGTCCTCACGCCGCCTTCCTTCTGTGTTCTGCTCTCCTCTTCTGATGAGGACACCGCTCATGTTAGACCAGAACCTGCTGCAATAACCAGTTTGAATTCACTCACCTCTTTACAAGGCCCGTCTCCAAATATGGTCAAATTTTGAGGTAGTTGGGGTTTGGACCTCAACCGATGAATTTGGGAAAGTGGGAAAAAGCTCAAGCCTGCTCTCAGTACATTAAAAAAATAGAACAAATAAATGGAAATGTTCTTAATAGTAGAATTGGACAAAAAACTGTGACAGTTCATTTGGGATGGCTGTTAGATTCCCAAAGGAGCAGCTGTGGGCAGCGAGTGATGAAGATTCAGTTGCCGTCTGGGCCAAGCTGCCTTTATTCTTTGTCTTTCCTTCCTTGGGAGAAGCTGAGTGTCAAATTATTCCTTGGCAGAACTTGGCAGGAGACAAAATCAAGGGAAATATTTTCATCTCACAAGATTACAAAAGAGAGAAGTGACCTCCCAGCTCTGAGTCTGAGCAGAGGACAGTGGTAAATCGAATGGGGTCAGAGCCGACGGCCGCGTCCCTTCAAGCCAGCATCGGAGGCAGTGTGCGAGGTGACTTTTGGTGCAGAAGTGGCTGCAGCATGCTGCCTCTCAGTCAGCCACCCTGACCCTAACCATAAGCTGCTTTTTAGCTGCTATCAGTCAGAAAAATGTGCTCTTGCTTTGCCTGTGTCATTTTGCAACCTGTCACAACCTGCTACTGTTTTTCTATAAAGTTTGTGATCTGACCATTGTGTCAAGAAGCCTGAAAAACTTGTCAGGAATTACCATGCATGGTTAAAAAAAAACTGATGTCAGAGAAATCTTACTAAAATATTGTGTTGCATGTTTGAGATCATTGATTGTATGCCACAGTAAAGCAGGGAAAGAAAGCCTTCAGTAAATTACTCTTCCTTTACATCAATTCATTGAGTGCTGTGGCGATCTCTTGATAAAGAAACCAACCACTATTACCAAGGAAGGTATAAAAGTGCATTATTAGCTTCCTGTGCTCGATTAGATAAACAACTGAGTCAGCCCTTGCTTGGGAAATAATGACATGCTGCACTTAATAGTGGTGTAGTCATGTGCACCGTTTATTTTAGGACCTCTAAGGTTATCCAAGAGATCCTCACGGCAGCATGATGGAAGATAAAAGTGGAGATGGATGTAGCAGCTTGAAAGTTTTCATGAGTCATTTATGATGGATGAGTGAGATAGTTCTTACTTACAAGGCTGAAAATTGGGATGTACATTAACTTTCAGGTAAATAATTATTAGTATAAGTGAAATTTATAAAAAGAATTAGTGGGGTGGGGGTGTCACTCAGGGACAGTCAGTGGGTACTCTGTGTGTGCGTGTACCTGTATGTGTACGTATGTCTGCGTATGTACGCATACGTGTGTGTACACATGTGAATAAGTCTGTTTGCGTTTGTAACAAGACCCAGTGACACTATTCACAGAGATGGCCTCCCGTGCTGTGTGCAGGGCACCGCTCATTCAGAGAGGAGAAGACATCAGAGCTCCGAGCAGCTTCAAACTAAGGCAGCACAGCCCCAGGGAGAAACACGTCTGCCTAGGAGGTTCTCACCCTCTAATTCCCTTCCTCTCCGACGTCTCTGCCAGTAACATGGAGACGTGTTTCCCACTGAGCCCCTGGATCTGCTGCTTTTTGAATCACTTGGCTTTTTCTTAGCAGGCTCCTGTTGGACACACAGAACCTCTTCAAGCAAACGATGAGAGTGACTTCCGAGGTGGGCAGTAGAACTCACCAGGTCGTGATCTGCAGACGAAGTCTTCCACATGTTGGGGCCACTGAAGGATTCCTTCAGGGATCTGGAGACCTTGCTTTCTTTTGTCTTTTCTCCGCCCCACTGAAGAGTCTAATTATATAACGCACAGCCCTGACGGACCGCCCACCGCTCTCAGCATGGGATTGTATTTGACCCTTACAGTTTAGAGCTGAAATTCAGAGTCTGACTCCTCCCGTGGCCTCTTGACATTCGTCTCCCACGGGCTGTGCTTTCCTTGCCCTGCCCGTTTCTAGCAAAGCCTGTCTGTCTGTGGTCATTCCAGCACCTTCTGGTTGAAATCCACTGGCTCTCCAGCCTCCCTCCCTTCCTCCACCGGTACTTTGGGTTTTTCTAGGTGTTCTATAATTAAGAACTTCACATGTGTTTGTTTTTTAAGACTACAGCCACATGGAGGCTGCTGAACAAGTTATAAAATTCTAACCTAAGAATTCTCTCTTTCATTGCCTAGAAATAATAGTGAGGGGATCGTTGCATTCAGGAATCGCCATAGGCGACGAGTTTATGCAAATAATCCCAGAGGAGGTGCTGCGGGCTTGGCAAAAGCCCATAATTACAGTTGCAACCCAGGCATTTTCAACTATCAAATCTGTGGGATGTAATCTTTCTATGGCCTCCTTCAAACTCCTGAGGGATAAACAATCATTTATGATAATCACCAAAGGAAAGCTGTCTCTACTTCATCCCAAAGAAGCCATGAGGTAGGAGGTTTTGAATCCCTGTATCTAAAAAAGGGAACCACTGGCCAGATCCCTCCCCTGTCCTGGCCCACATTTATCTCTGAAATGAGATTCTCCTCCTTCATCGCCCACAGCTCCTGCTCTGCTCAGAGCCACCTTCTGGGACATACATAACCAGGGAAGAGCAGGGTCTATTTTTGTTTCTTCTCTTCCTGTCACACCCAGTTCAATGTGATGCCACAAATACGGCTTGCTGTTTGGAATAATTTACAGAATTGAACATTATAGACGGGCTCAACCTTCCAGTGTGTATTTTGAGTATTTTATCACAAGTGTCAAGATTTTATGCATTACAGTATGCTCATGATATTTTTCCTGCATTTTATTTTGGGCAAGATAAAATCTGTAGCAATTAGTTTCTCACAAGTCTATTTTATGCTAAAGAATCTGTTATTTGCTCTTGGTGTGATTTCTTTGAGTCTACCTTTACCATGCCCGCCTGCCTTCCCACACTGATCCTTCCTCTTTGGATTGGGCAGTTTTCCTTGCTTCTGCCTTTTGGGGCTTGGGAAGTCCTTAAGGATGTTATTTGGTAAGATGTCAAGCGCTAATTAGGAAGATGCTCTAGGTTGGTGAACCAGAAACATGATTTAAATGGAAAAGTGCTTATGCAAACAGGAAATGAGAGAATGTGTGCATAAAGATAATGTTAAGATTGCAATTTCCTATTTTAATCTTGTCTGAAATGTGCATTTTTCTGTCACAAGAGCCAGCAAAAGAATAGAAATTGCAGGTATAGGGTCCCTTAAAAGGGACATAGTTAATGTACAGGGAAGAATTCAATTATCATCAAGTGCTCTTTAGCATGAGACACATCTGGTAGCACAGTCATTTATTTTCACTTGCAAATACTATGTATTGTATGTAATTTTATGGCTATACTTCACACAACTGCTAGAAAACAGGTTTATGCATCACAGGCCTGTGAGTAGTGCACTGGGTTCAGAGGGTAATCTAACCATGCTTTCACTAGGTAGTAGGAATTTTTCAGCTCCATTATATTCTGATGGCGCTACTACCTTGCACCTGGTCTATTGTTGACCAAAATGCCACCATGGGGCTGTATCTGTGGTTTCACACAGGGAACTTCTAGAGATAGCTCATTTCCTCTCTTTGTATCCCTCAGAATCCCTGATTATTCTTCCTCTTAACCACCTTTAACACTTTGGTCCAGTTATTCATAGAGATGTGAATGTCATCCTAGTAGTATCTCTTACAAACAAGGAGATGAAAACACTGCCCCTTTAAAATAAGAAAGAGCATCAGAATACTAGAAGGACTTAAGATAGACCAATGTATGTGAAAACGCTTCTCTTTTTTTTAAAAAAGCATGTATTAGTTACATGGCAGTGGTCTTTTTCTTAAAAGGTTCCTAATTCATCTTATTTAGACAAGACAGAGAATTAGTAAGCTCTGAAAAGAAAATTCACAATTTCCACAGCTGTATTTCAAAATGTCATGGGTTCTTTCTTTTGGAGGCAATTTCTGTGTTTGTTGCTGGAAGATCTTTGTTGTCTGGAATTAACAGAATGGCTCCACATTACATACAAAGGTTAGGAAGTCATAGATTCCATACCATAGGTTTCTTCCTATTTTTGAACGTTCAGCTCTAGAGTGTCCTGTGGCTTTGGTCTTAGTCTGTCATCTTTGGGCAAGAATCCGCTGATGGATCACCTCAGCATATCCTCTTGCTACAGTCACCAGGCCCAAAATCTATTTCTACGGTGCTTCACAGCAGTTATGCTCCTTACATTTTAAAAGAAATGGCCTTCTCTTTCTCTCCTCAAGTTAGGACAGGAACTCTGCAATCACATGCTTAGCATGCTGGCATCTCTGCCACCTTCCATTTGAGTGCCTGTGAGCTTTCTCCTCACTGACATAGCCAAGCCAACAGCTGGGCACCCAGTGTGAGTGTCACTATCCTTACCCAAGCTGCAGAGACGGCTTCCTCGCAGTCCTGAAAATAGCACGAGAAATCCTCCGTTCCTATCTCCAGGGCATTAGCACTTTTATTTGTGGCCAAGTGGGAGAGATGGCTAAGAGCTCCCATGTGCATGTTCCCATTAGGAGGAGATTCACTTTAAATTCTTACCTGGTGCTGTCTAAACTTAGCCCATAAAAAATTGCAGCTCTAGTTATTTATAAACCTGAGCCAACAATTCTGTCTGTCCATTTGCATTCGTTCATTCCTACTCATTTTACATTTGGAGGATTTTAATTGGCAAAAGCACAGCTCATAGTGTACAGGGGAACCTGACTCGGGCAGCACTGGGAGGAGCCCAGCTCGTGTGAGCGGAGCTAAAGCAAAACTGGGCCCTTTGTAGTGGCAACCGCGGGCCACTCTTCCTCGTACTGAGGTCTTTGCTCAGATGAGGCAAGTTGTCCCTTATGATATCACAGTATTATATGGAGGGAGCATGTTTGAGATTCTTAAGGCTGTATTCGATTGTAGTTATCAAGTGTGCTAAAGTTGGTTTGCTAACCTTAAGGCATACTTGAATAATGAAGGATAGGAAACATTTCAAACTGATTCATGCAAAATATTATATTCAATAAACTATTGTGACTCCTTTCTATCAGGATAATACTTAATGGAGCTGTTGCCTCAAAACAGTGAGTGCCCTACTGGTTTAAACACCCTTATTGTATTGATTTCAAATATTTACTTTGAGACCATTATAAATACATATACTGTAAGCTATAAGTTAGGTTCTTAAATGACTACAATGCAGTCACATCCAAAGCTTGCTTTACATTTTTATATTTTGGTGAAACATACTTCTTAAAATTTTCCTGGGTGAGGGGAATTTCTGAATGAACTTGCTGCTCCATAGCAATGAGCTTGAGGTTTGGGAGTTCTTGGGTTGCTGATTAAAACGAATTTGCTCAGAGAAATACACTTCGTTTGCAGAAAGGAGATGAGGAGGTGGGAGAGAGGAGAATTATGCTGCCTGGAGCATTAGGGTACAAGTAGTTAAAAAGGGGTGGTGGTTGTTTCTCCTGACCTGAGCCTCCCCCGGAGGATGCCACTGTCGCATGTGAAACTGCAGGCCACACCTTCCAGTGTGGCTGAGTGAGGCATTTGGGGTTCCATCTTTTTTTTTCACTCTTGGCATCACAGCAGCAAAAGTAATGAATGGCAAGTCTCTATAATTGGGCCACACTGGGAAATTTAACAGCATCAATGGCATTCAATCTAACCTACCTGTGAGAAGAGGGGCCAGCCAGCCAAAAGAGCAGAAAAGAAAGTCTCTTTGAACTGGTAAATGTGTGAGAAATTTGCCCACTGTTTCATAACCTGATAAAGCTTTTATTGTCTGTATTTATTCAGAGAGGGGGCTTTGTATTGTGTGTGTTTCTCTCTTTCTCTCTCTCTCTCTCTCTATATATATATATATAACAATAAACATACACAAAAGTCATATATAAATATACATATATATATATTAAATCACTATAGTTTACAAAATTTTTTTTAAAGCAAAAAACATCAGCAAACAAAGCCAAACCAATTCCCCAGGGTCCAGGACCCAGACTGGTGCAAGCTGACACTGTCAGTTTGAAAACACACGGTCTGGAAGGAGGGCAGCCCGGGGACGGGCAGGAGGTTTCCAGAGGTGCTCAGGATCCATGGGCTCCATGGCAACCATGGGGGTTTTCCCTGGTGGTGTCTCACATCACTCCAGATTTGTGAGACTGGACTGCAGATTAGAAGGTTAGAGATCACTTCCTTTTATTTTGCTCCAGCTCTTTTTATTTAAGCTAAACTAAGGCATTGTTCCGCATTTTAGTACCAAGAACAGGTTTCTGTGGAATACCCAAGCTGTTGGACTGACCTAGTTTACCTGAAATTATTTGCAAAGAGGAAAAGGAATATTTTGAGCAGGTGTATTTCCACTTGTCATCTGTGAAGGGTTGGGAGTGAGGGAGAAAGGGGACTTTGCTCTCCAAAAGCAGCACCTCTGCCGGAATGACAGCACGCACCTGACAACAGCACTGGATGGGAGGGGCTCGGTCAGATAGGATGGGAGGCCCCTAAAAGGTGGTAAATGGGGTATCTGTTGGGGTTTTAACTTCTCCACTGATTAGCTAGAGCTCCCAAATGACCTCCTGTTCCCTGAGAGAATCCCCAAGGACTTCCCGAGGGAGGTCATTATCACTTTGCCAGAAAGAAAGATTTGCTTGGAAAGAGCCATGGCCCTGTCCAACTGTCAGCTACAGGGTCTTTGCCTACAATGGAATGAAAGTTTGTGTTCCCTCAAAACTCATTTGTGAAAATCCTCACTCCCAAAGTGGGCAATCGCCAGACTTGAAATCTATTGGCATCTTGATCTTGGACTTCAAACCTCCCAAAGTGCAAGGAGTAATTATCAGTTGCATGGAAGCCGATTGGTTTATAGAATTCTACCAGAGTAGCCCAAAGTGACAAAAACTGTGCTGCTGTCATGCAAATTAAAGCAAGAATCACGGTGTATCTTCTTTAATTTATGAAGTATATGGTTATAACACAAAACTGTGCATTGAATATACAAATACATACTCTGTGCGATGGAAACTTTATTTTTGTGGAGCTCAGCATGATGGCTTGGGTACTCAGTTATGATTTTAGGTAGATGTTTCTAGCTGAGATGCCTGTAGGACCAGACAGGAGATCTGAAAACCTGACAGGCTGAGGAAATCGGACCTGGTGTGGCTGCTAGCTGGAAGGTCTGCATCTTCCCTAAGTAATAGCTGACAGTTACTGAGTGTGTATCTGTGCCAAAAAAATACTAGGAACGCTACTGCTTAGTCCTTGTTACAGGCCTGTAAGGAAGCTGTTCTTCCCAGCCCCACTCTAAAGATACAGAGGCTGAGGTACGGGGAAGTCAAATCACGTGCCACGCCCCGTGTCTAGTAGGCTCCCTCCGATGCCCACGCCTGTAGCTGGGTGATCCTGCCTCTTGGGCCTGCCGTCTGAGAGCAGGAGTTGGGAGAGGGGTGAAAATAGAATCTGAGAAGATTTTGACAAGAAGAGATGAGGATGGAGATGGGATGGCTATAAGGACTCCTGTGGCTGCACAAAGGACTCAGTGACATGGGGTGTTAGAAAGGACATGGAAGCTGAAAAGCTGGCACCAAACCAAGAGCAATAGGTGAGGCAGTAACGGAAACTTACAAACAGTATCTGGAGCACTTAAGCAAAGGCAGAGGTGGCTTTATTATCTGTATTTCAGATTAGAGAGAAAATTACTACTTGAGGCATGTTAAGTAAAAATGAGTTCAATTTAACAAAGGTGATTTGAGCATAGTATTGATTCTAGAACCAGGCAGTAAATATTCTGGGTTTAAGTTGGTTCACAAGGCCCCCACCCTACCACACCTGCAGATTATGCGCACAGGCAGAGCAAAGAAAGTGACAAGCAGAACTGACCTGAGTGGCTGATGTCAGCTTTGCCTTATATGGATGCGGTGGGATGAGGTATTTGCTTTATAGGAACATGGTCTGATCAGTTGATGGTCTGTGATTGGTTGAGACTCAGCTATCTATTACAGCATGTATTTTAAATTAGGTCATGATTTATTTACATGCTAAGTTAGGCTGTGGATCACTACATATGGAGGCAGTTTCTGGCCAAATTTTATCACTGAGGTACAAATATAGCTTTAGGCCAAATTTATCAATTTAAAGAGCATCTGGTGTGATATTTAGAGATGACCGGCAGTGAACAAATGAAAGGAAGTCGAGCTGTTCATCTCTTATTTTGCTTCTCTTCTCCATCAAGAAGCACGGTTTTCAATCTTGAGGGTATAATTCATTCGGCATGAGGGAGCTGAAGTGCAAACGGGTGAAGGAATGGCCAGCCATGTGGCCAACTTGAGTTACAACATCTGGGGACACTGGGAGGTTGTGCGCGGTCACACCTACTACCTCTAGTACCGGATTTCAGAAAACCGGAGAGAATGTCAGGGAGGGAAGGCCGAAAGGCGCCTGAGTGTTTTCTCTGGGGGAATCGGTGGGCCTCCCCCAGCAGGCTGTGGGAGGCCAGCCGCTGGCCTGTGTGGCTGAAGCTGCAGTGTTTCCCATGATTCCCAGCGCAGTCCCTCAGAGGGGAAGCAGTAGTGGGAAGTGCTGAGGAGGGCCAGGGGGCTGGCGGCTTCATGCACATGCGGCCAGGCTCACCCTAAATATGACACCCTATGCTTATTAAATGGACTAATTTGGCCTAAGACTGCTTTTGTACCTGAGTGATAAAATTTGCCAGAAAGGGAGTCCAGGAAAACCCCATTCCAGAAAAGGCCCTACTGCTGGGTTTAATGCTCTATCCTT
The DNA here is from genome assembly GCA_004363535.1 of Dasyprocta punctata. Taxonomy (NCBI): domain Eukaryota; kingdom Metazoa; phylum Chordata; class Mammalia; order Rodentia; family Dasyproctidae; genus Dasyprocta; species Dasyprocta punctata. Next base: position 147,529 of record RJWM01000687.1, read on the forward strand.
GTGATCTGAACATTTTAATCATCTTCCCTTTGACTTGTGTTTTGGGACAGAAGGCGGATGATGGCACATCCGGGTACCCCAAGCTTCTGCTGGCAGGTGGGCCTTCGCTTGCCTTCTGCCTCCCTTGGTGGGTGGGGGCTCCCAGACAGGCCCCGGGCCAGGCACCCTCGTCCCCTGGTGATGGGGTCACGTACCCCTGAGGGGCGGAGCTGGATGGTGCGGGGAAGGGAGGTGGACTCCTCGGCCTCACCAGCTCTATGTTCTCGTTTGTGCTGGGCCCGCCATGATGTGGTTGCCCCTAGCTCAGAGAAGAAGTGGTAAGTACTTTATCCTGACTCGGTTCTGATCCTTAGGGCTAAATTGTGTGCACAGCCGGAGTTACTTGAAGTCAATGTATGATGTACATTTTTTTTTAACTTTTAAAATATACACATGCTCAGAGATATGTGTCCTGTAATCAAATAAGTGCTTGGAATTTTTTCTATATTTTTTCTTTTTTTAAAAAATTAAGTTTATTGGTATATTTGGATATGCATATGATCATATTTATCACAGGGAATTTGTCCCTGTACAGCACATATTTTGATTCTTTATATTTTCCCAATTTCCTCTCCTCCCTTCAACTCCTCTACTCCTCCATATTTACAAAGCTTTGTTTCCATTTTATCTTTTTTTAATCATTTCCCCCCTTTTCCCTTTCTTTCTTTCTCCCTTCCCTCACCCTAGTTCCACTTTCCTTTTGAAAAATTTCTTCCCATTTCACAATATCTGTTGTACATTGTAGTCCTTATTTGCTCTTTCAGTTTTTCACAACAGGGAGACAATATGATATTCACACATGAGCCTAATTTTTTTTCATTTGATAATGCAAGGTGCATCCTTCTTTATGGCAGAGTAGTACTCCATTGTAAAAAATCTCACATCTTATTTATCCATTCCTCAGTTGGTAGGCATTTGGGTTCTTTCTAAAACTTAGCTATTATAAACTATGCTGGAATAATATCAGTGCACATACACCACTGTGGTATGATGTTTTTAATTCTTTTGGGAAGATACTCAGGAGAGGAATAGTTGGGTCAAACGGGACCTATAATTCTAGCTTTTTGAGGAATTTCCATACTGATTTTCACAGTGTTTGCCCCAGTCTACACTCCCACAACAGTGGCTTTTTCCCCACAATCCCTCCAGCATGTGTTATTCATTGATTCCTTGATGATAGCCATTCTTTCTGGAGTAAAATGGAATTCAGTGTTGTTTTAATTTACATCTCTTTTATAACAAGTGATGTTGAACATTTTGTCATATATTTATTTCCTATGCATATTCATCTCAGATGCCCATTTTTGGATTGGGTCTTTGAATTTGAGGGGGCTGATTTTATTCAGTTCTTTATATGTTTTACATATAAGTCCATTGTCTGAAGGAAAAACTGGCTAAAATTTTTTCTTACTCTGTGGGTTGTCTTTTCATTCTGTTTGTAGTTTCATTTGCTATGCAAAAGCTTTGAAATTTAGGAAGAGATCCCAAATGTTGATGCTTTGTATTATTTTCTGTCCAATTGGGGTTTGGTCATGAAATCTTTGCCTACACCTACGTCTTGAAGAGGTCTACCTGTTCTATCTTCCAGCAAATTATGTGTTTCTGTTTTAATACTTAGACCTTTGATTCATTTCAATTTTTGTTTAGTGCATGGTTTTAGACATGGATCTAGTTTTAGTCTTCGGCATGTAGAAAGCCAGTTTTTCCAACATTATTAAAGAGGCTATCTGTTTTCCTGTGAACATGTTTGGCTCCTTTGTCAAACATAAAGTGGCTGAATTGTTTGTAGTTGTGCCTGCATCTTCTAATCTGTTCCATTGATCCTCAGGTCTATGTTTTTTGCCAGTACCCTGCTGTTTTTATCACAGTAACTTTGCAGCATAATTTCAAGTCAGGGATTGTGATGCCCTCTGCCTTGCCTTTGTTGCTGAGAATTGTTTTGCTATTCTAGGTCTCTTCCAGTTTAATATGAATTTTAGGAATGTTTTCGCTAGATCTGTGAGGTATGCTAATGGTATTTTCATTAGAAGTGCATTAAATCTGTATAACAATTTTGGGAGTATGGCCATTTTCACTATGCTGGTTCTTCTTATCTATGGGCAAGGGTTATTTTTCCATTTTGTGATATCCTCTTCAATGTCCTTTTTCAGAGAACTGTAATTTTCAATGTTTAGATCTTTTGCTTCTTTTGTTAGATTGATTCCTCTTTCATGTTTTTGGATGCTATTGTGAAGGGTGTGGTTTCCCTAATTTCTCTCTCAATGAATTTGTTGTTCATGTACAGGAATGATAGTCATTTTTGAGTGCTCACTTTGTATCCAGCTACAGTACTGAACTTGTTTTTTTAAATCTACAAGTCTTTTGGTGGAATTTTTGAGGTCTTCTATGTAGAGTATCATGTCATCCACAAACAATGACAATTTAACTGCTTTCTTCCTTACCATTATTCCTTTTCTTTCTCTTGTCTAATTACTCTAGCTAAAGTTTCCAGAATGATATTAAACAGGAGTAGTGATAGTGGTGATAGTGATATCCTGGTCTTGTTCCTGATTTTAGAGTGAAAGTTTTCAGTTTTTGACCATTTAGTATGATGTTGGCTGTTGGTTTGTCATAGATGGCTTTTTTCATATTGAAATAAAGACTGTCTGTTTCAATTTTCTGTAGAATTTTTATCATGAATGGGTGGTTGACTTTGTCAAGTGCTTTTTCTGCATCTATTGAGATGATCATGTGATTTTTGTCTTTGCTCTGTTAATATGATGTATTACATTTATTGATTTACATATCGAACCAATCCTGTATACTTGGAATGAATCCTATGTGATCATGGTGTATAATCTTTTTAACAATTTGCTGCATTTTGTTTGATAGCATCTTATTAAGAATTTTTGCATCTCTGTTCATTAGGCAGATTGACTTGTAGTTCTTTTATTTGGTTGGGTCCTTCTCTGGTGTTTGTATCAGGATAATACTTGCTTCCAGGAATGAGTTTGGGAGTATTGCTTCCCTTTATGTTTCATTGAAGAATTTGAGGAGTAATGGCATAGATCTTCTCCAAATCTCTTGTAGACTTCAGCTGTGTACACGTTGGAATCTGGACTTTTATTTTTTGGTAGGTTTTCAATTTCATTGACTGATACTTGGTTATTTAGAATTTTTATATCTTCTTGATTCAGTTTTGGCAATTCACATAAATTTGTCCAGGAATCTGTACATTTTTCTGTGTTTTCCATCTTATTAGAGTATAGGTTTTGAAGCAGGTATTGATGATCTTCTAGATTTCCACAGGATGCAGTGTGATTTCATCCTTTTCATTCTTAATTGCTTGAAATTAAATCTTTTCTTTCCTCTTTTGATAAGGCTGCCTAGGGATTTTATCAATTTTATTTAATCTTTTGAAGAACCGACTCTTTGATTCATTGATTCCTTGCATTGCTTTCTTAGTCTCAATTGCATTAATTTTTGCTCTGATCTTTATAATTTCCTCTCTCATACAATCTTTGGGTTTGATTTTTTCTTCTTCTTTTAGAAGTTTGAGGTTCAATATAAGTTGATTATTTGAGTACATTCTGTTTTCCTGATGTGAGAATTTACTGCTATACATTTCCCTCATAGAACTGTTTCATTGTATTCCATAAGTTCTAGTATGTTGTATCAGCATTATCATTTAATTGTAGATACTATTCAATCCCTTCTTTAATTTCCTCTGTTACCTATTCGTTGTTCATGAGGGTGCTGTTTAATTTCCATGTGTTTATGTAGTTTTTGTGGTTCCTTTTGCCATTGATTTTCAGTTTCCTTGTCTGATGATCTGATAATATGCATGAGATCATTTCAATTCATTTGCATTTACTTAAGCATGTTCTATGCAGGTAATATGTGGTCTATTTTGGAAGACATCCTGTGTGCAGCTGAAAAGAATTTGTATTCTGATGTTGTGGAGTTAAACACTCTGTAGACATCTGCTAAGTACATTTGTTCACAGGTCTGTTTTAATTCTTGCATTTCTTTGTTGATTTTTTGTTAATTGATCTATCTAACTGTGAGAGTGGGGCATTAAGTTCCCTAGTTACAATTGTGTTAGTGCTTATTTGATCTTTCGTATCTGTTAATATTTGTTTATGTAGTTGGGTGCACCAGTATTTGGTGCATATATATTTAAGATTGTTATCTCTTTTTCTTGGAATCTTCCCTTAACAAGTATGTGGTGACCTTCTTTATCTTTCTTAATCAGTCTTGACTTGAAAGCCACTTTGTCTGCAAATAGAGTAGCTATCCCTGCTTTTTTCTGGGATACTGTCACATGGAGTATTGCTTTTCATCCTTTGACTTTCAGTCTATTAATTTCTTTTTGAGTTAATTGTGTTTCTTGAATGCAACATATTGTTGGATATTGCTTCTTGACCCATTCTGCCAATCTGTTTCTTTTGATTGGTGAATTGAGATCATTTACAGTGATGGCTATAAAAGATATGCGTTGGCTGATCTTTCTCATGCTATTTTCCTGTTGCCTTATCCCTGTGTTTTCCCTCTGTTTAATTGATTCCCCTGCCTGGTGACTTCTTTCTCTTGGTGGTGTTGTGCTTGTGGTCTTCATTTTCTCTTCCTAATGTATCTTCAGAGCACTCTAAAGAGCTGGTTTGTTGGTCATAAATTTCTTCAGTTTTTGTTTGTCGAGGAAGTATCTTATTTCTCCAGTGATTTTGAAAGATAGTTTTGTGGCATATGTCAATGTGATCTGGAGGTTGCTTTCTTTTAGGGCTTGAAGTGTCTCACTCCAAGCTCTCCTTGATATGAGGGTTTGCATTGAGAAGTCTGCTGTGATTATGATGGGCTTTCCTTTATAGATGATTTGTTGTTGTTGTTGTTGTTGTTGTTTTCTCTAATTGCCTGTTTTTTTTTTTTTTTTTTTTTTGTGGCACCGGGGATTGAACTCACAACCTCGTGCCTGCCAGGGCAGGTGCTTAAGCCACTGAGCCAAACTCCCGGCCCTGGTTTTTTTGAGGCAGGGTCGCACTATGTAGCTCAGGCCGGCCTTGTGCTCGCGTTGTAGCCCAAGCCGGTCTCGAACTCACAATGCTCCTCCTACCTCAGCCTCCCGAGTGCTGAGTGCTGGGATTAAAGGCGTGCGCCACCACGCCCGGCTTCTCTAATTGCTTTTAATATTCTGTTCTTGTGCTGAATTTCTGGAATCTTGATTATTACATGCCTTAGTGTAGATTTATTTTGGTCATGGTTGTTTGGAGTTCTATATGCTTCATTTATTTTTATGTCAAACTCTTTATCTCTGTTTGGGAAGTTTTCTGCCATTCTGTGAAGAGGTTTTTTTTTTTTTTTTTTAATGGTGTCTGCACTGTTTTCACTTTTCTCACTGACTCCAATCAATCTTATGCTGTTTTTCTTTGCTTCATCTTGTCACTATTGGACGAATTTTTTTCATGGTCTCTTTCTATTTTTAAGATATCTTTCTTTTCATGATCACTAGCTGTGATCTTGTCTTCTAGATCTGATATACTATCCTCTCCTTCATTCAATCTGTTGCATGTACTTTCAATGGGGATTTTAATCTCCTGGATTTCTGTTTGAATCTGTTTCATGGATTCCATTTCTTCACCGTGTCAGCGATGCATGATTTCCATCATTTTCCTAAACTCGTCTATATTTTTTAATCTGTGTTTTCTCTAAAATATTTCATTTTGATTGTCGTTTTTTTGTATCTGAGACCTCAATTTTTTTTTCTGTAGCCCCTTCCATTTGTTTGTTTGCTTCTGTTTGTATCATTTCAGAAAGTTCCAGGGATTGACTTCTGAATTTCCCTATCTCACTGTGCTCTGGGCTTGTCCTGGGGAGGCTGTGGGTCTGGACTTGCATTTGCTTCTGTGCCTTGTCAGTTTCTATTTTCTATATTTTATTTTATTTTGTTTTCTGTGTTGATCATTGTTGATTTCTTGTGGCAGGCAGCTTTATCACTAGTTTTGGGGCTTCCTGAGGTAATGTCTGTTCCTTGGGGATGTCTGCTAGATATAGGTGGTTCTTGGTCTTTGTGTATATTCCAGGGTCCTACCTTGCCAATATATTGAGATTGAGAAGTTGTTATCCTTTTGGTTCAGCACTTGGTCCTTTGATACTGGACTATGGTGATGGTTATGACCGCAGACCATAACAGTGTTATTGCACAAGGGAGAGAAACTGATTATAACAAGTATGACATCCTGACTAAAGTGCTACAGTTAGGAATGACAATAGCATCAAGTACAGCCTAGCTTCTGACAATACCTTTAATTATAGGAGCGAACTCTACAGTTATATAACAAAGTCCAACATATACTAGGAAATCTTATGCTGTAGTTTTCTCCTTGGTGGAGTGACTTTTCCCTTTTGTAGGTTTTGGGTTGTGGGATTTAAGAGGGATGGGGAGAAGGCAGAGAAATGAATGAGATCAAATATAGTAGAAGCAAGGCTGGAGAGCAAAGGCTGATCACCCAAGTTCTGGGAGACTGGAGGACACAGGAGAGAATGAAAAGTAAAGTGCAGGGGTACTGAAGTAAACCGGAAGGGAGGCAATAATGTTCACTGACATGAGAATAGCACAAAATCAAGAGATAGCTGAGGAAAGAGAGAAAGAAGATGAGAAGAACAAAAAGAAAGGTAAAAATCTAAATAGTATAAAAAGAAAGAAGACAAAAGAGAAGAAAAAACAAAATACAGAAACAAAACAAAAATAACCACAAAACAAAACAACTATGACCAGACAGAAAAAGGATAACCACTCAGACAAACAAAGAACAATGAAAGTTGTAAAATTCCTCCGGTGTTCACAGTTCTGTGGCGCTGCCCAAGGCAGATCTCAGAAGTGTGCTGTGTGCTCCAGTCAAGCTTGCGGTGGCATTTGTGCTGGGTGCAGGGCTGATCTTGGCCTCCGGGTGTGGAGGCTGGGGCTGGTGGTCTGTTGCCTTTGATGTAGAGTGTTGGGCCTGCCCGCTTCTGTTCTGTATGTCTGCTGTCAGATCACAATGCTCACTCACCTAACTTACCAACTCCTAGCTCATTTTCTCGTCACCGCTATGGGCTTTTCCCTGCACGGGTCCTGCCTGGACCGGCGTGTAACACCTGCAGCTGCTCTTGCTAGTCCCCCAATGTGCTGTTTTGAGTCAATAAAGAAATTTTGAAGTCAATCTTCATGGAGAAAAACAGGGAATATGAAAAACCAAGGTCAAACAGTAAGAAGAGACTGAAAGAGCAATTATGAGACAGAAATGAATGTCCCATATTTTCCTCCAACTTTACTGACTCTAAGTTACTGCCATGTAAATGAAAAAAAGAATCATCTAGATATTTCACATCATTCATTTTAAAGCATGTTAAATTTTTGGAAGAAACCTTTATTTTTCTGTTTTATTTCTCCACCAGGCATTAAGATAAAATTTCCATAGAGGGTAAAAATTCAAGTTCATTTTTGTGATTGGTTTATTTGATCCATTGATTTAATCTAGACTAGAAGAAACTTTGAACTGCACATCATTTGGGTAATCTTCCAGAAATATTGCTTCTCAAAAATCTGACTTTAAAATTAATTGAAAGAACAAATATTTTAAGGTTAAAGTTTGGTAATGTTGTGTAAGCATAAAAGTAGAACATATCAGTAATATCCTTCATGAAATGTAAGGGTCCTGCTGAGACTGACTTAGATGGAGAAACACCTCTCATTTTTGTCAACTTAGATGGTGGCATGCTACAGAAAATATTCCGTATTTATCTTGGAGGATAAACTTGGGCCTAAATATACCATATCATGCAAATAATGGAACAATATTATCCCCAAATTCTATATTACAAATATAAAAATAAAATTTTGACATTCATCTTGCTGGTTAAAAATCCAGTTTTTCATTCTTAGGCAAGTTATCTAACAATCAAATTCTTTATATTTTGATTGGAGATAATATTAACCTCTATATTTTAGTCATTGTTGTGAAAACATAGGAGAGCTATGTAAAGAACTTAGTATTGTGGTAAATCAGGGAACACAGTTTATGATAAATACTGTCGTGTGAATATGACTGTGAGAATTTGGTATGGGGGATAAAGCTGTCAGTACCAGTTGATCATGGGTACATGAAATAAATCTCAAAATAATTTACATCACAGTGGGCTTTCAGGTGGTGTAACTACTCAGTAAAACTCTGTAATCTTGATTAGCTAAATGAACTGATCTGATCTACAGAATTATTAGATATTGACTGATTTAGTATTGGTTTTGATCATAGTGCATTTTATTTGGTTACCACAGAGAGGAGAGCTTTATTTCAGTTCTATATGGGATAATAGGTGGTTGGGAGGGCTTTAGTTCATTCAAAAGTGCTTTTGAATCACAACACAAATTAAAAATCTAGAGGCCAGAAAACTTGTTTTTCCCGTGATTGTAGACCCATCTAGACACTACTGCTACTGCCCCAAATTTCTCTCTGCTTATTACATGTGCACACATATATTCACATCCATCTGTCTATCTATCTATCTATCTATCTATCTATCTATCTATGTATTGATCTATGTATCTAGTCTACCATCTATCTATTTAAGTTCTCTGTAAGCTTAAGTTTCTATATATTCTATTGGTTCAAACAACTTGGCCAGCTTGGAAAATTCATACATGTTTCATGGAAACAGATTATTATTCCATAGTGGGACAAACTAAGTGTAGTTCTAGATCTGATAAGGTTGTTTATTTAATAATTTATTCCTTACATAGTGAGGTAATATATGACCAATAGCAATAGAAAATGCTTCTTTCTTGAGATATCCAGTTATTGACTCTTGAGTTCCTGAAGCCATGGTTGGAGATCAAATGGTTTAACACATGCTTATCTGTTACTCTCTAGAGAGGATATTTAACATTCCAAAGCTGTATTTTTTATCTATTAGTAAATATAGTAGCACTGTTCTCCTAGCTTTTGTTGTATAGATTAAATAAAATTATATAAAAAATTTATTAATTTTGTCATATATTGAGCACTTAGAAATGAGAAGTATTTATTATTATTACTATTATTTTGATATATGGTTTATGGTTACAGTTCAATAAACTGAGAAATGTAGATTGTAGACAAACAGCTCAGAAGTGATTATCTGATGTGTTCTTTCATGGCAAAGTATGACTATACCAAATGACTTTCACCAAATGGAATATTTAAGCCTGATAATAAGTACTTATAAGGAGGAGTTACTATTATTATTTTCACTACCATCACTATTACTATTCAGCTTAATCTAGAACTCTGTTTCCAGGAGTGTAATTTAATTTTTTTAAAATGGAGTAATAGTCAATACAGACATTTTATACCAAGAGGTTCTACCGTTTTTAAGAAGATATACAGGTGAATTATTCTGGGAACAAAATTTGGCACAGAAGCTAATGATTGGTTGTTTCCTAGTTGCTATAGAAACTTTGTGGATTCCACATCATCATGATCAGTGACAAAATTATCTGGGATACGCAAGAAGCCTGGAAATTATGGTACTTTCAGTAAGTGGAAAAGAAAGCCCTCTCTGTTGAGAGAAGCATTGGTGGGGTTTTTTTGGTACCAGAGATCAAATTCAGGACCTCACACTTGCCAGGCACGCATCTGTGCCCCTAAGCTAAATCCCCAGCCCTGAGGCAAGCTTTGCTGAATCAAGTAAAGGAATTGTTCAATGATGCTGATACTTAAATTTGTACATCTGCATGACTGGGTCTCCTAATTATTAAAATATTTACCTGTAAAATAACTTTGCAACCATGAATCTGTGAGTGAATATAAACTAACGTCTATCCTCAATTTTTCCTGCTAGGCTAGTAGTTTATAAAACGATCTTTAATTGTATACACTTTCTTGGAAACACAGTTATTATTTTATACCCAGAGTCTAACTATGCTATTTTAAAAGCTGAACCCTGTCTCTCAGAATATAGTGCAAATGATCTCTATTTAAATAAATCTTAAGAACTAATGTTCTGACCTGATTTTCTTTTCGAAAAACTATTTTCTTCCTCAAAGTTCATAAACAGGAGTTGCTGCAGTAGGATTAAGTAATACCTTGTGTTTGGTAAGTGCTTTCTTATAAAGCATCTCGTTTCATCTCCTAGCAAAGATGCCTGTCTGACGTCATCACAACAGGTATCATTATCTTCGCTTTCGGTGGAGTAAATTAGAGCTTAGAGGAACTGAGTGACTCACCCGAGGTTGTTGTCTCTCTCTTGCTCTGAGTCTCATGCTTCCACCTGTTTGACACTTATCTCACCAAACCTGTTATTTTAGTGTTCAGCTCATTGCTTGCTTGTGTTATTTGCAGAGGACTCGCCTTTCTGGTCAGTCCCAATGTCCATTTTCTCTTGGCAGTGCAGGTTCCCTTTCAGAACACTTCAGTCACGGAAGAGGAAATTACAATAGGCTTTATTGTGGATTCTGCACCTCATAAAACAATCTATTCCCAAGTACAGGGTTTCCAAGAATCTGATCCAGTGAGCGGATGATAAAGCAGTGGATAAACATTATCATCTCTGTTGCTGTTAGCACTGAGTAATTAGTTCTGTACTACGTTCAAGGAGTCAAAATTCCCCTGGACTGTAATAACCAAAGCTATTCAGCTGGCTGGCCATGACTCTGGGTTTTCCCCTAATTCACACACTCAATTCCTGCTGTCATTTTACCAAGAGTTCCTTATGTAACTGCATTACATTAAATGTGAACTATCTTGCTTTCCATTAGAAATCCGTGACCATCAGAGCAACCATGGAATGCCACCAGACTTGATTGCTCTGCTTGGTATTTACTGGACGATGAGCATCATGTTCTGTTTTGTTAAATAACGTTATATTCTAAGCACTCAGCTCCAGGGTTTATCAGAGGTTTTTTTTTTTTTCTAACAAGAGCACATTTTCAAGCCATGAGAAAGCAAGCTGTGGGTGAAACCACACTCATGATTCTGACTCATGCAGTTTTCCAGGTGGAGGATGTGGTTGTAATACGTTGTTCTTCTTATAGCCTTGGAAATTCCAAATGGGCAATCACAAAACAGAAAGTGGCTTCTCATCTTTCTAGGAGCAGCTGTATTTCCTCAAGAAATCATGCTATTCCAGTGGAAAACCAGGCACCTTAAAATTAGCCTTATGTGCTGTGTGGCATCAAAGTGTAGTGCATGACTCACGCGTGAGTCATCATACTCATTTGGCTTTCTCCTCATAGTTTTCCTACTTCAGGAGCTGAAGCCTCCAGGAAACGGCTGGGGAAGGTGGAGGAGACATCGCCATTGTGGTAATGGGACGAGGGAAGCTGGGGAGTTCCAAGTTTGACGGGCTCTGAGCAGACAGCTGACTTACAGAACTATCATGGGCTGTAGCCCTCAGGTAGCACCGGATAAATGTTGTCTATTTCAGTGTGAAGGGAATGTCTCGATCTGGCCTAGAATATAATTATCAAAAGAAAGACTCCTAGAGGCATTGTAATTGCTCTAGAATAAATTAACAGTATAGATGTGACTCACTTATGACTCTACATAAATAAGTCTGATTAGACTGAACATGTGTTGAACTACATTCACTATCTACTGTTTTTGGGACGGCAGCAGGGGTTTTGGCCAGGAAAGGGACTGCATTCAGTGAGCAGCGAGGCAGCCACGTTCAGCTCAGAGCCCTTTACGTCAGCTCGAAATCTGGTTTGCTAAGTGTGAAAAAATTCAAAACCCAAAAACCAAAACACCCCGGTCCTTTCTAAAAATCAAGGAAAAATGAGAAGAGAAAAGACAAATCGAGCATTAGCGATGAAAACTCGACCAGGTGTTGTGATCCCAGCACTTTGGATGCAGAGGGGGGAGGATTGCCGTGAGTTCAAGGCCAGCCTAGGACATATAGTGAAACCCTGCCTCAAAGAAAAAAGAAAAAGAAAAATGGGAAACTCTTGACTTACACCCAAAATGAAGGGAGAAGTTATCCTCTCTTCATCTGTATATGTCTATATGATTGGAAGGAGTGACTTCATTATTATAAAAGTACAGTTGTAAAACTAGCTAATTGGAGTACTTGGGTAAGAAATTATTCTGGAAAGCTGAGGCTCTCCAATTAGTCAAGGGTTAAACACTCAAAATACCGTCATTAAGTGAGTTTTAAGTATATTTTAATTGACATATGATACTTATACATATTTATGGATATATGACAATTTGATACAAATACACAATTTGTGATAATCAAATCAGACAAGTACCATTTCTGAGGCAGGAGATTAGGGGGTGGCTGGGATGTGACCCATCAATTACAAAATTCCAGGACTTGTGGGCGAAACTTTCCGAAAGCCCTGCACCTGGCTCCAACCGGTGAGTTCTGTCTTCAGTCCACTCCTGAGAACTCTGTGGTTTTGCTAGGACAGCTGGGGGAGTGAGAGAAGCAGAAGGCAGCCGCTGTCTCCGGCTTCGCTGCCCTCACTGTAGCCTGTTTTCACCCTGTGCAGTGTGCTTCTTCTAATCAACTCGCACTCATTCTGCAGAGAATGCTTCTTTTTCTACCTTTAGTAAGTGGAAAACTTAGCTACGTTTGGATTTGTCTCGACCAGCTCTATGTTCAGGTCAGAAAGAACCTACAAGAAGACTCCAGAACTCCAGAACCCAGTAACATTTCCATCTCCTCAAACCTTTACTATTTCTGCATATTGGGAAATTTCAAGCTCTTTTAATTATTTAAAAATATATAACTAGTTGTAGACTATGGTTACCCTAGTGTGTTATACAGAAGCTCAGGAATAATTCTTATCTGACTGTATTTGGGTACTGGTTACCCAACACACATCTACATCCTAGTTTCTAGCAACCACTACTTTCTTTCCTACCTCTGCAAAGCTTTGTTTTCATCTTCCACAAATGAGTGAGGATATGAGATATTTCCCTTTCTGTGACTGGCTTGCTTCACCAGACATAATGTACTCCAGTTTCATCCATGTTATTGCAAATGATAGGATTTCATTGTTCTTTTATGACTGAATAGTATTCCACTGTGTATATCTATCTGTCTATCTATCTCTCTATCTATCTAGTCTTTTTCTTATTAACCAGTCTAATGTTGGTGAGATGAAATTTTGTTGTGGCATTAATTTGCATCTCCCTGATGGTTAGTAACATTAAGCATTTTTTGTGTACTGTACTTGTTGGCCATTTTATGCTTTTGTTTGAGAAGTACCTATCTATTCAGGTAAGTTGCTCAGTTTTAATCAGATTTTTTACTCTATTGAATTGTTTGAGACTCATATAAGTAATCAGGATTTTAATCCCCTTGTCAGATATTTATCAAATATATTTTCTCCACCAGAAAATTTTTAAAAGAGATAAATTCAATAAAGCTACAAAACAACAAGTCAATGTACAAAAGAGTAACATTTTATAGATCAATAATGAACTTGCTGAAAAAGAAATCAAGGAAGCAGTGTCACTAATAAAAATGAAAAATCTCTACAATAAAATGGATAAAACACTGATGAAAGAGATAAGACACACACACAAGCATGGAAGAATATCTGATGTTCAGTGACTGGTACAATTAACATTATAAAATATTCATAATACCCAAAGTAATCTGCAGATTCAGTTCACTAGCCATCAAAATGTCAATGATAGATGGATAAAGAAATATGACATATGCACACAATGCAGTACTACTCTGCACAAAGAAAGATAAGCTCGAATCATCTGTAGAAGAACAGATGCACCTTGAGACTATACTGTAAAGTGAAATAAATCAGGCACACAAGCTTAAATATCACATGAGAAACTCAAAGTATAAATAAGAGCAAAATAAAAGATAATCAGAAGTGGGGAGATAGATCTCTCTCAAATGGGAAAAGGAGTAAGAGGTGGGGGAGGAGGGAGGGAAATGGAAGTGAGCTGTGTTGTTTACGTGCACCAGTTCCACACGAGGAATGTCAACAGCATGCACTGCAAGCATGTACTAATAAATAAAAAAACTGAAATACTTTTATGACACAAAAAACTGTATGAAAAAGGTATCAATGACATTCTCCATAGGAATGGAAAAATAATCCTAAAATTTATATGAAAGCACAAAACACCCAGAAAAGAAGACACAAACTCGAGCAAAAAGAACAAAGTTAGCGGTATTACCATATCTGAATGAAAACATACTATAAATTTATACTAACTAAAATAGCATGGTACTGGCACTAAAATGGTCATGGAGACCAATGAAACTAAGAATACAGAGCCCAGAAATTAATCTATGAAGCCTCAGCCAAAGAATTTTCAACAAAGTTACTAAGAATACATTGTAAAAATTTCATCTTTTCAATAAAAATTCTGGGTAAGCTGAATATAAGTATGCAAAACAATGAAAGTTGACTCTCATTTCTTACCATATACAAAACTCAACTCAAAATACCTCAAAGATCTGTGTGTAAGACTTGCAAATATGACTACTAGAAAGAATCATAGGGGAGAAACTTTATATATATTGTTACAGATAATTTTTGGATGAAACCCTAAAGCATAGGGAACAAAAACAAAAAATAGATGAATGGGATGATAGCAGGCAGAAAGTCCTCTGCTCAGCAAATAGTCAGTAATGAGACAGCAAACATAATGGATAAATAATTTTTTAGTAATTATATCTACAGAAAGGGCTGGGGATATAGCCCAGAGGCATAAATGCCTGCCTGGCAAGTGCAAGGCCCTGAGTACAAAACAAAACAACAACAAAAAAGACAGCTTGCATAATATCTACAGAAAATACTTCTTTTATAGTCTTCTAATGGTTGGTTTTGTTTTTTTGATTGTAAAATTGTATGTAATCAACCAGTTAAATTGCAACCAGTTAAAGCTGGTTTATGTAGCACAGTGTAATAAGGAAAACAAAACAAAAGAAAGTCTCTGGCCCCTAACCCAGAAATAATTACTTTTAATGCTGTTTCCCAACTTGTTAAAGAAAATTCTGCATGCTTGTCTCCATATTCACTCAACAGTAATTGTTTTTGTCATTTATGGTGTTAAGAAAAACATAGCTTCATGATGAGATAGAAAAAAGAGGGAGGTACTTCTGGAGAGAATAACCTGGGAAAGTCTTCCTGGGAAAGTGTATCTCAGCAGAGACTTCAGAAGTGAGAAGGGAGAAAAAGCATTTCGAGGTGAGGGAAGCGGGTTCCATCATGGACCCAACCCAGCTCCCATATTTGGAGCTTAGTGGACAAAAAGGAGAGAGAATGATACTGATGTGTGGAAAGTCACAGGCTGGGTCCCAGCAAGGCTTTGCGTACCTTGGTAAGGAGTTCAATTTTAAAAAAATTTTCATGAGGAATGAATGAAGCAACTAAATTTTTAACACAGCACTAAAATGATGGATAAAATAAACTTAGATTTGGCTTTGGTAACTGGGTAAGGTAACTTGATTAAAATGAAGATGGCCAGGTGAAAAAAGAAGGGAAGGTGGCTGGGGTTCAAAGTTTGGTGTCTTCTATCTTGTATATACAGTGATTTTCAGACATTTGTCTGTAGGAAGTGTGCAGGAAGCTTTGAAAATCTGCAGTTCAGGGCAGAGCATTGAACAAGGGATAACTCTTGGTGAGTTATTGGCATAGTCTTTATACCAGAGCAATGACAATAAGGCACTTGGGAACATGATGTGGAGGAAAGAAAAGGGTCCAGAGTTACTCTCTAAAAAGTCCACAGTTCCAGGTCGAATTGAGAAGAAACTTGCTAAAGGGACTGAGAAGGAGAGGACAGGGAGTGGAAGATGATCAGGAGGGCTCAGTGTCATTTGCCTCCAAGAAACTTCCAAGAAGAGGATACTTTTAATAGTGCATGGTAAAGTGGAGAGTAAGAGGCAGTTGAAGGTAAACTAACAACACAAATACCTCGACCTCAGAATCATCCAATACTTTGGCCATTCCGTAGCGAACTATGAATCATACATGTCACCTCATTAATATTAGTGTACACATCTATTTATTCTTTACTCCCTCAGCCAGTGAATTCATCTGCTAAGCTAACTAACTTTCTATGTGCTCCAGATTCATGTACTCTGCCCTCTCTCACTTATCCTTCAAACTACTGCCAGGGATAATTTATGAAAAACAGTATTGTCATTCATGTGCTGAAAAGTTGTTGATGCCCACCCACACTGTTTCGCTTTCCTTGAAAGTTAATTTAATGCATAAGGCCATCACTGACGTTTAGCTCACTGTCTGTTTGCAGCTATTAAGTCAAAACTATTACGAACATTCTGGGGTGTGCATATTTGCACTTCTGCTGGGTATATAACTGAATTACCTTTTTTAGAATATAGGAAAACAAATCCAGATAAAACCAGAGAGAAGAAATGGAAATAATAAAGATACGTGACCAAGTATCAAGTGTGTAGACAATAGAGAAAATCAATAAATCCAAAATTTGGTTATTTGGATCATCTGATAAATTGATAAAAAGTAACACTGATGAAGGAAACAACGGACAAAGAGCAGATGCAGCGTATTAGGAACGCCGCAGGAGGCACCACTGCAGACCCTTAGGACACAGGAAGCAATGGCTGGTGTTTTCATTCCCTACTGATGGTATGATAAGTTACTGCACATTTGTATTGGCTTAAGATAGCATGGAGTTTGGTTCAGTGGCTTAAGCTCCTCCCTGGCAGGTGCAAGGTTGTGAGTTTGATCCCTGGCAACGGAAAAAAGAAAAATATATATATATATGATAGCATGCACTTAATGTGTTTTATACCCCAAGAATTCATGGTTCTGAGAGGTCTTACATGACCGAAATTATGGAGTCGGCAGACCTGCACTCCTACAGGAGGTGAGGGAAGAGAATCTTTTTCCATGCATTTTCTTGTTTTGAAGTTCATCTTCATTTCCTGGGTTGTGTTCCTCTGTCAGGAATCACATCTTTAACCTCTGCTTGTATCAGAGTCTTATCCAATTCAGACTCTTCTGTCTTCTAGCTATGGTTTTGTCAGGAAAGCTTCACATGCTAGAAGAGTTTGATCTCTAAAGTAATGGCGTGCAAAGGTGGTAGAACTGTTAAGATGTAGGGACCCATAGGAGGTAACCGTCATTGAGGGCATCGCCTAGAGAAGGAATTTATGCCAGTTGTGAAGGAGTTGGGCAGGTCTCTCAGGACTGGGTTAGCTAGTAAGTCAGCTTGACTCATTTGGTATATTCCCTTGCTTCCTCTCTCACTGTATGAGCGCTCTCCTTTGTATCCACTACTGCAGAGTGATGCTGTTTGCAAAGAGTTCTTCCCCAAAAATTGGTGCTGGCATGATCTTCAGCTTTCAGCCCTATCAGCTAAATAATCCTCTTACCTTGATAAAGTACCCAGGTGAGGTATTTTGCTGTAGCCATACAATGCAGACATTCCTTCCACATGATAATTCAAGATAATTTTCCATTTTGGGATCCTTAACCTGAAAATGCTGATTAAATAAAAATTATAGGAGGTCATCTTCTTGGCCAA
The DNA here is from genome assembly GCA_004363535.1 of Dasyprocta punctata. Lineage (NCBI taxonomy): Eukaryota > Metazoa > Chordata > Mammalia > Rodentia > Dasyproctidae > Dasyprocta > Dasyprocta punctata. The sequence continues at coordinate 165,051 of RJWM01000687.1, forward strand.
AGGTCCTCAATTAGGCCCCACAGACTGGTATAACAGTTCTGGTCACTAAGCTGAAACTAAATTGGTAATCTGAGTTTCTGAGTACTCAGAGCCAAATTTCTCAAATAGGTCAGTTCCACGTGGCAAGAGATTGAAATTTCCTCTCCCTTAACCTTTTCACTAAAAAAGATAAGCTGAAGTAACCTGATGGTAAGCAATCAGTTATATTTCTATTTTTCAGTCTCCTTGGCCCTACTTTACAAAGAACTAACTTTGAAATGACTAACCCAAGTTTTGTGTTTTGCTTTTGCTTTCTTCAGCTCTTCTGTCTATAAAGCCATACTCTTTTCCTGGCTCACAGAAACACTTATTTTGTTTTATAAATTGAAGTGTTTTCCCATTCTAGAATTGAAAATAAAGTCAATTAAGATCACTGTACTAGCCGGGCGTGGTGGCGCACGCCTTTAATCCCAGCACTCGGGAGGCTGAGGTAGGAGGAGCGTTGTGAGTTAGAGGCTGAGTTGGGCTACAACGTGAGTGCAAGGCTGGCCTGTGCTACACAGTGCGACCCTGCCTCAAAAAACCAGGGCTGGGAGTTTGGCTCAGTGACTTAAGTGCCTGTCTGACAGGTGTGAGGTTGTGAGTTCAATCACCTGTGCAAAAAAAATCACTGTACTAACTGCTGTCATTTTATCCTTTGACTATTTCTTGTCATACAGAGAAACACAGTCACAAGTTCTGGGAATCGGAAAACCAAGGGTATTATGAAAATTTATTTTGGCAAATAAATTTGAAATTTTAGACAACATGACTAAGTTTCTGAAAAACATATTCCTAGAATTAAAACAAGAAGGAAAAAGTAGAAAAAAATCATTACAATTCTGTTTCTAGGGACAAAATTAAATCTGTAATTTAAAACATTCCCAACAAGAAAATTCATGTCCCAAAGGATATCAGCATTATATTGCCAAAGAATATTTAAGAAACAATTAACACCAGTGTTACAAACTGAAGTAGAAAATAACAAAAAGGAGTATTTCCAGACTCTTTCTATGAGGCTACATAATCTCAATAGTAAAATTCAAGAGAGATCTTAGAAGTTAGGAAGACTATAGGCAAATCATTCTCCTGAATGTAAGTACAAAAATCTCAGACAAATATGAACAAATCAACCCATTGCTACACAAAAAGAATAATACAACAAAGTTGGGTTTATTTTATGAACGAATGTTTAAAATTTAAATTTCAAATAATGTGATTTATACTAGCAGATTAAAAGCCCTATGAGGATCATAATAGATGCAAAATAATTATATTTTCAACATTGCTTTTGTGATAAAATGCTTAGCAAACTATAAATAGAAACTTTAATGTAATAAAAGGTATATAACGACTTAAGAAACTATTGTATTTGATAATAAAAATTTGAAAGCTTTCTGCTTTATCTGGGGAGACAATGATGGTCAGGACAATGATCCCTTGCTGGTAATGTAGTGGAGATAATATTCAGTGAAACATGTCAAACTCAGTGAATGAAATTAATGGGAATTAGAAAGAAATATAATTGCTATTCTGGATAGCCATCATGATTGTGTAGATAAAAATTTCATTAGAATATGTAGACAAACTACTAGAGTAAATTAGTGGGTTTAACAAGGTTATCAATTAAAGGTAAATATGAGAAATCAAGAACAATTCTACATACTTGTCTGAGTTATTTTTCCTATTGCTGAGACAAAATAACTGACGCCCAAGTTTAAAGGAGGAAAAGTTTATTTAGCTCAGTTTGTGGAGGGTTAAGTTCATAATTGGCTGGCTCTGAGGCAAGGCAGAATGGGAGAGGGATGTCTCAGAGGAGAAAAGACAGCTCACGGTAGGGAGTAGATAACAAAGCAGCAAGTAACAAGTGACCAGCGGCCAGCAGTGACCCCCTTTCCGTCTCTTATATCCTATCCAAGCTTCCAAACCCTTAGGGCAGGCAGCGCTGACATCCAGGGTAGGGTGTTCTTAAGCCTAGCAGCCTACCACAAATCACTCCCAGCATCACATACCCTAGATCCGGTCGCCTCTGAAAAGCCCCCCTATGACCGCATGAGGCTTTGGAGGGACATCTAGACACAGCCCTAGCGATAACTCAATGGTTTTCAGAAAACTGCATTTAAGTGGTAATACTTATGGAAACTTAAAATCAAATTTCTAGGAATCACAGAAACATATGCAAGAATCTTTTACATAGAATACTACAAATATTACTGAAAGATACTTGCTTAAGAAAACAGAAGAGTATACTTTATTAAGGAATTATAAGAATCAATATTATAGATATCAGTTTTCCTAAAATAATTTAAAGATTCAATATAACTCCCGTCATAATGACTGACACTATGCTTAGAAATTGAGAAGTTGATTCTATAATGAATATGGAAATGAAAACGTCAAGGATAGTAACACATTAGAAAGAAAAATAAATTTGGATACTTGTACACTCAGATCAAATCTTCATATAAAACCACAGCAATAAAATAGTGTGGTACTGGTTAGCTCAAAACTTTTAAAAAGTAGATAAACGTCATAGAATAGAGAGTTCTGGAAGAAACTCACACTTACCTGTTCACAAAATTTGCTGGAAAAAAACCCACAAAAATCTTTTCTAAGTATTGAGGGAAAGTACTTTTCCTCATATGTATTGATTAAATCAACTGTATATTTATTTGGAAAATAAAATCCTGTGATTCCTACCTCACATGAAAAAAGCAAAAATCATTTCAGATGCATTTTAGATATGAATGAGAAAGATTAACAAGCAGATCTTCTGAATGATGTTATAAAAATACCATCATGACCAATGAGAAGTTACACATTTCTAAAACATTAAGCATACACACAAACCCTGTGAAGAAGTATGTTAAGTGGTCAGCATTAAGGGTCATCTCAATATGCAGCATAAAATGACAGTGAATAGATGATAATGAAGCAGCACTATACCTGCTGAAATGTAAAACAAAGATAAAGCAAAACAAAGCAAGTAACAGTTTCAAGTGGTGTCAAAGATGATTTCTCATCCACTGCTTATGGAACTTAATTTGGTACAGCTAGTTTGAGAAACTATTTGGCAATATTTATTACAATAAATTTATGCTTATGCAGTGACCAAATATCCCATGAAAAAAGAATGTAAATATCCATCAAAACATGTTTATGAAAAGGTATACAGCAGCTTTATTCATAGGAGATCCAAACTAGAAACACTTCAAATATCCATTAGTAGTATAATGCTAAATGTGTTGTATTTATACCATGGAGCATATACAGCGAAGAAAATGTCTTCTTACACGTACCCATAAGACATATTCCTGATTTACTGTGCATTGTTTGATTCTGAATCATTCCATTTATAAAAAGTACAAAAACTTGTAAAATAAACTTATAATGGTAGATATCAGAGTGGTTGTTACTTTTTGATGGGTTATTATTTGAAGGAGACAAGAAAGAGTTCTAGGATATTGGTTATGTCTACTACTTAATCTGGAAGGTAGCTGTATGATTTGTTCAATGTTTCAAAAGTTGAATGGATTTTACACTTACAATTTGTATGCTTCACAGCATGAATGCTATGCTTAAGGAAGCTAAAGTATCTTAAAGTCAAACTAGTAAAGAGACTGTCCTAAGGATATTATGCCTGAAAGCAATTTAATACAGTTACATTTTGAGAACTCATGTGGTATTATAGATATTGATGTCAACCACTGATTTTTTTTTTTTTTTTGAAGTAGAAATTTTGAATTCTGTTGGGTTTTTCATTAAGGTTGTTTGTATGCGTAAGTCAGGTGCCTGAAATGAGCTACAGGGCTCTCAGCAGGAGTTGAGAAAGTTGAAAAACTATTGGATTGATTCTTCATTTACTTTAATATTGGCCATATGAGTACCAAGATTTTTTAAAAAATAGTACTGGCAGAAACTCAAGTCTCTTGGAAATAGCTGTGACTTGGGATTGAGAAATCAAAAAACCCAATTCGAAATCTTGACCCTTGGTTTTGACTGGGGACCCTTCCCCAACCTTGGAAAGTCTGATTTTTGCTTCAGCTCTGTTCCAAGGTGGTTGCAATAACACTTACTGAAGGAAGACGTGTTTGCTGGAAAGAAGACATGTAAAATAGGAGGGGAATTTTGCAGTAACATTTAATATGCTGGTCGCCACGATCCTTTACTAACAGGGTACCAGCCTGCTCTGAAGTCCTCAAATGGAAATCACTCTTTGTTCCTTCAGGGATGCACAAAACCACTGTTGCCATAGCAATGCTTCCACGTGGTATCAGACATCAGGCTTAGGCCTTGAAGGATAACGAAGTGGTGAGGGGTGGCCAGCTAGCAAGGAGGGCATCCTGAAGGGACAGTGCGGTGCCTCCAGTGACAGGCGGCATATGCACACACTGCGTAACTCTTTGTATGCTTGAGCATGGTAAATAATCTATATGTTGAAAAATCATGTTATTTTTAGAAGTCAGTATTTTGATTGTCAGATCACATTGAAAATCGGGTTTGTTTTGCATTCATTAGCACCTAGCTTTGGAAATTTAAAGTGAAAGAATTTGTTTGCCCAAATCCTTGAAATGTTGTGACTTTTGCCCTTACTGAGGTTGAGTAATATTCATAAGAAGAGAGGGTATAGGACGATTTCATAAAAATCTAGCCTGTGTGAATGTTCATATTTTTATGGCATGCACAGATTTTTACATGTTTATGAGAATTCAAAAATAAAATAGATATAATAAAAATATATTGTGAATTTTTTAAAGATAGACGGTGTTATGAAAATTTGAGTTGTCAAGTAGGTATTAGCCTGTCTCCCTCAGTTACCAGGGGAAGCCCTAGAAGTTCCAATTTGGAAATTCTGTTTTGACCCTTTTGACTCATGCTGTGATTGAAAGTTATACACATGATACTGTTAATCTTCTTTGCTTTTTTAAAAATATATTTTATGGAGAAAATGAGAGATAGATTTAAGGGGAATCCTTAACCTGGAAGTAATTAAAATAGCTGTTGAATTTGCAGACTCTCCAGTTAAACTGCTGTGAATACTGTAAGCTTAGTGTATAAAAAAGAACATTAAATATAAACGTCATGCTTGCTAAAATACTGGCTTTTAATACTAGAATTTTATTTATTGTGATACATCTGCTATTTTGAACAGGTGAAATTCTCCAATGTATTTGTTTATAAATGCTACTTATACAAGACCTTTAAAACGACTAAGTTTACATATATCTATATACATATGAACATTTATATATTTTACATATATTCACTAGTGGTATAATAATACTTTATTTATCCTATGATACATAAAGACTTAGTAATAAATCTCATTCAGTTTTAAAACCTATGAAGTAATATATTTCAATCTATATAAACCAAAGACAAATTGTTTAAATAATACATTCTTTATTTTTAGATTTTTAAACTGCTTTCTACCATCTGCTCACCCTAACAAAAAATGTGACATAAATATACTGTTAAGATAAATGTGTCATAATAACAAGAACAGCTATGCTTATTGAGAATATCATTTCAGGCATTGAACTGGGAGCTTTTGAATTATTACATACTTCAATCTTCATAGCAACTTTATAAGCAGGTGCTTTTATTCTCAATTTATTGGGGTAGAGATAAACTAAGAGCCTGACTGGAACAAACTGATCTGGGTGTGAAACTCAGGTTATTCTGGTCACAGAAATAAAGCTTTTAAATTTCTCTCCAAACACTACTTCTAGGATTAATGGGTGTCAAACACCTTAGAGACCGAGAGACTCTCAGATTCTGTTCACACCATCACTAAGGGGCTTGATGATTACATCTTACAGAAATGGTAGACACCACTTAGGGGCAAGCTATTTGTGACTAGAAAGAAACAAAAGACATGCTCAAGGTGAAATTTGAGCATTACCCATTGTCTCTCAGGTGACATGGCCTCCAAATACAATGGTGAATCCCCCCTAAGGGCCAAATATTGCCTTAGAAAATATAATTGCGACCTTTATTCTGCTGTTGCCATGGAGTTATACGTCTTGCTTCTTGGTAGAAGGTCAATCTCTGTATTTAAATGGAGTGAACATTGAACATATGTAATGCATACAGTCTACTATTATTTCTTTGCAGGAGGCTTATTACAGGGTTTGGTATGCAATCTAAATTAGATGTCTGAAAAAGAAGAAAACTTTTAAATTCAGGACATTTTATAGGATTCTTTGAGTAAGAAAGATTCTCCCTTTCAAATTCCATGAATTTCCTGATAGCCTTTGAAGTTGTTTTTGCGTGAAGCTAGACTTATTTCCTCCATTCTTTAAGGCAACCTTTTCTTTCAACCATCTCCTACAAAATAACTTTCTTTTATATTTATGAGAATTTGGATGCAATTATTTTATAATAAGTCCATCTCTGTAAACAGCCCTATCATCTGTAACTTTTGAATGTCATTATCATAAAAAAATCGATGCTTGTTCTGCTCCTATTTGGCTTTGAAATAGCATTTTGAATCTGTGTGACTCTCTAACGTCTATCAAACTGAATTTCCTCTGTGAGGAAATTCAGCTAGCATCTTGCTCTGGGTTCCACACTAGTTTTTCAAATTCCTGATACTGCTGTTAAGTGCAAGCAGCCCACTTTGAAATGGATTTTGTCATTTCATCCTACTCAAAAGTGGGTGGAGGGGAAGGAGTATTTCACTAAGGGTGTTTGTGCAAGAAGACCTCAGACTGACGAGGAATTGTGTTTTGAATGATGGCTGTTGTCAGTTAATTTCCTTCACAATGTGATCTTCAGAGATGAAAGTTTATTAGAGTATATTTTAAGCTAAGGGAACTTACAGATCCTTTCTGCCTGTACTCCTTTGGGTTGTAAAGAGATTAAGAGATAAGGAGAAAAGTATTTGGGACACTCCAGACACATGAGTTTTAGGATAGTGAAGGACATGACTTTTAAAATGTGATAACATTTGGTTTGTCATGTTATGTTTAAAAGGACCTGTAGGTCTTACTTTGCTCCAGAAGTTGCAGGTATAGGTTAGATAAGCATTTCCAATCCTTTCCACAGTCTCTCTACTGTATCTAGGGTAGTTATTTGCTAGATGTGTTGCTTGGAGTCAATCACTTCTCTCAGATTAATAAAATGTAAACAATGGCAATACCTTTGTGGGCAGACGTAAGGACTAAATGAGCACTCAGCACAAAACACAAAACACACTTGCAAATATCTGCAGAAGTAAGCATGTTTTATCTGCTTACTTTGGAGAACACACAGCCAGGACCTCGGCAGTCCCGGGGGTGAAGGAATCAATGGTGGCTGAAACCCGAGAAGATGGTCTCCAGCCCTGGGGGTCCTGGAGGCGGGAAGTCGTGGCTTAAACTGCTGTCTAGTGATGTGGGGAGAGAAGGCATGAGAAGTCACAGCCCGATTCTTCATCAGCGTTAAGCACAGAGAACGTTCCTTCAGCACGAAGTCCTCCTGATTTGTGAATATGCAGCACACCGGAATTGTCACGATGTGTTTATGGGTGTGTAGATTAAGAGTTTGAAAAATGTGAGACTATGAACCCATTAGATTTGGACAGCTACATCATTGGGAAAACGAAATGCAAAAGTTACTAGGACTCACAAGGTTTCTTTTTTGTGCATTTGAAGGGAAGGACTGCACAGGGCTGAATGAGAATTGAATTCTGGTCCTCATCTTGCCATGAAGAGCTGTCTAACCTTTGGCACATGTTTTTAATTCTTCAGTTCTCTCACCTATAAAATTAATGGTTTAGATCGTGTAATCTTTAAAATCACTGTGGATAATATTTTGTGAATAAAAAATTGTTAGTGTGTGTTTGAGAGCTTAGCATGTCTGTCAGCATATTTACAAGACTATGCTGATGACATTGCTCCTTTGCCTTTCAGGAGCTTAGCATGGTGTCAGACGACAAGGGCCTGGCCTGTGCTGTGGATTCTCCCCTTATTCTCTGTAACTCAGTGCTGAGTATGAGCAGAGATACTTTCTAGCATATGGACAACAAGTCAGAAGGGTGTGAAGCAGATTATCACAGACACACTTTTAGGAGTGTAATTCAAATTCTTCTAGCTATCATAGCCTCCTTCCTGAAACATGCAATCCTTTTTAAGGTTCCTTGAAGATGAATAAAATTTATTATCTGTCAGTTAAAATAGTGGATTAAATTATAAATTAAATTTCTAGTTTGTCTTTAAAGCATATTTTTCTGTTTCTGTTTCTTCAGATATGAAATGGAAAATAATACTCTTCCTATGTAGCTCATGCGAGTCCTAAGTTTTCAGAGCTGCGCGAAGCAGAGGCAGGACGCCACGGCTTGGTTTGTTTGGCTGGACCATTCGTTTAGAACACGAGGGAGCGTCATTTCATTCTGACGAGCCTCATCTTTCCCCTGGTACCTGGATATGCGCTTTCACTGTAGATAAGCATTAAATCCTCAGAAGGGTAATTTTTAAATAAAGAAATGTGTGCAAGTGTCTTTATCTGTTTTGTAGGAAATTTCACCTCAGCCACCTCCACTGAACTTCACGGAAGAGCACAGCTTCTCGGCCTTTCTAGTCTCTGAGAACTTGCTCAGCTTCTCTCTACTCGGCCTTGGAATTCACTCTGTGGCTGATCTTCAGACCCCTCCTTACTGAGGCTCAGATAACACTGATCCCATCAAGAAGAGACGGGAGACTGCTTTTCATTATGGTATATATGCATATTCTCACATATATTGTTTTTTGATCTTGCTTCATTGCTTCTTAGGGATGAAATCTTAAGATGTTTGTACGAGGCTCTGGGGGGCACCATCCAGAGGTTCCTCTCAAAGGGCACGGAGAGCTGGGAGGTGAAAGGCTCCCCCACTTTCTGATCCGACAGGGTGGATCATTTCATGCTCTGCAGAACAGGGAGTTGGAATTAGACCAAAGAAGAGCGACTTTTACAATTCTCCATAGCAGCCTTCCTGAGACCAGGTCCTTACAGTTCCAGGCAGTACATTTCTTATCCGGCAGTCATCAGGAGGAAGGCGCAGGGGCACAGAGAGCGGACTCCTCGGTGTCCGGCTCCGCAGTGCTCAGGCTTCTCGCGGGTGGGGTCCACTTGGGAGCTGGCGGGCCGGGCCGCCTTCCTGGTGAGCTGCTGACCGCTGGCCCCCTCCGGTTCCTGCCACGCGGGCGCTCTCCATGGAGTGTCTGACAGCCTGGTAGCTGGTATCATCAGAAACAGATGAGGGCAATTGATCTCCATGTTTTCTTGGATGAGTTTAATGGTATATGTTTATAGTTACTGGTAGATGTAGAATTACCTCTCCTGTCTTACTGCGTCCATTCTTTATTGCCATCTTTTCGTCCCTGTTTTTTCTTGTCGCTTGTTATTTTGATGGCTTCCTTTATTCACTACTTCTGTCTTTCTCTTTATTGACTTTTCATTGCTTACTTTTTTTCTACTGGCAAAGTTTAAAAGCTCAACAGTATATAATTACACATTTTTTTGACAGAAGGCAAACTTGGTCTTTTTTCCCCAAAATAATGCAAGAGTTTTAGCACATTTTAATTACCTGGATGTCTTCATTCTCCAGCTTTCTTTTTAATCTAACTCATGAATGTGGGAAGCGGCAGAGCACAGTATAATAGCCAATAGAAATATGCCTAAGTCTGAATCCCAGAACCTGTGATTTTTATATGACCTTATAAGATAACGGGAACTTTGCAGATGTGATTAAGAGTCTTGAGCTGTAGAGATTACCCTGGATTACCTGATGTGCCCAAATTAATCACAAGGGCTCCTATGAGAAGGAGGTAGAAGGATCGGGGTCACACATAGGGAATATGAAGAGGGAAGCAGAGGCTTAGAGTGAGGCTAAGAAGAGTCAGAAAATGGCAGTGGCTGCTAGGAGCTGGGATGGGAAGAGGCAGATGTTGGCTGTAGAAGTAGGGATGTTAAAGGCTCTGCAGGTGAAGGTACAGAAAGAAATGAGGAACACAGTGGAGAAAATCTGTATCACTTTAGAAAATGCCTAAGTCATCAAAAGCAGATGGCTGGCAGAAATATGGAGGTTAAAAGTGCTTAGATAAAAAGAAGGGACGTATTAATCAAAGCTGGAGGAAAGAGGATCTTGTTATATAGTAACAGAAAGCTTAGCTAAATCTTGTCCTACTGTTATGTTGAAAGTAGGACTTTTGAGCAACGAATTTCATTAGTTAGATGAAATTTCCAATGCATAGCATTGAAGGTGCCAGCTAGTTTCTTGTAGATGATTGCAACATCATTCTTATATAAGTTGAGGGAATAAAATAAAAATGCAAGTAAAACCAGGAAGTAATGTACTGACAATCTTCATTATGCGTGTATTTTTTCTAACAAAACTGAAAGTGCTACTAAAAAAAAAAAAAAAGAAAGAAAAGAAACTAGAACTTGATTTGGTAAATGCCCAGTCTATGTAATTTGCAAAAGTTTCTAAAATTAGGAAGAATTCACATTCTGGAAAGAAAGTCAGGTGTGTGCTATGGCTAGATATCCTTTTATTACCCCCTCAGAAGGATCAAAAAACTGAAATACAAACCCATAAAGATTGGAAATGTGACTCTTCCGCCCTATCAAGAACCTAGGCAGAAGCCAGGAGTAGAGATGGGGTTACCCAGGAAGGAGCCATGGAGGAATTATTAACTGAAGATATGGATTTCTGTTGTACCTACAGTAGACTCACAAGGTTCTGAGAATGGAATATTAGTAGAAACACTGTCAGCTTGTGAAAAAAAACCAGAGAGAGGATGAAGTGAAAGAAAACTGTCAGACTCCCCAGTCGTACAGGCAGGAAACAGGCTGACTGATGTGCTCACCTGCACGTACGCGCTACTTATCGTGCAAATGCAAGGAGACCTCTGAGGGCGGAGCTGGGGCTGAGTGGAAATGCAGAGACCCGAGTCACGCGAGGCTGTTCTTGGCCTTTGATACCTAACAGAGTTTGCCCAGGCAGCTTGGTGGATCCCAAACTGCTTAGGGCTGGTAAGGACGCCTTGTCTGCTTTGCCTCTTTTTCTCCCCTTGCTTGTCTGCTTTACTCAGTGGGACCATTTGTAACTGTTATCCTGTCTTTACACCCGCACTGTATTTTGGGAACAAATATTCCTAGAGTTTCATAATATCATAGCTAGGGACAAATTTTGACCCAAGATAGAACATACCCAGATTCTTACCTATGCCTAATTTAGATGACTTAACTGAGAAGATTTATATGAGATTTTGGACTTCAGTTGATGCTGTAATTGACTGAGAATTTTGAGAATCTCAGCCTGGGGTAAATGTATTCTTTATTTAGGAGATTTGAATCTCTGGGGACCAGGGGATGAACTATGGTAGGTTGAATAATGATCCCATAAAAATGCAAGTGTTCCAGTTTCTTAAACCCATGCATATATTACCTTGTAGAATAAAAGGAACCTTCTAGTTGTATTTAAATTTAGGACCTTGAGGTGGAATGATCACATGGATTATCTCAGTGAGCCTCATGTAATCACAAAGGTCCTTATAACTGGAAGAGGTAGGCAAAGCAGGATGAAACAGAGACACGCCAGGGTGAGAGACACTTGGCCAGCGTTCCTGCTGGTTTTGAAGATGGACAAATGGGGGCAGGAATAATGCAAGCAGCCTCTAGACACTGGAACCAATGGAAACTTCCTTGGAGTTTCCATAAGGAAGTCCACACTGCTGCCATCTTTATTTTAGCCCAGTGAGACTCTTTCCACACTCCTGCCTTTCCTAACTATAGGATAATAAATCTGTGTTGTTGTAAGCAACTGAGTTTTTGTTCTGTCAGTGAAAGGAAACACATAGCGGGTCATTGAAGCACTAACTGTTAGTGTTAGTTGGATGTATAATGGGTCTGGTTGTTTATTCTTCTGTAAAACATCTGAGTGTTAAATTTTATAAATAAGAAGTAATTTCTTTTAATAAGCAATTGACCATCAAAAAGATTATAAGAGAATTGGAGTAGGTTGGTGGCAGCCTGCAACAGCAACCGGGACAAGGTAGGAAAGCCGTTCCCGGGTCAGCGCTGAGCTGGGCTGAGCACCCGCCTGGCTCTTGCCCTAAGCCCCAGGGCTGTGGAGCGAACAGTGCTGGGAACGCAGAGGTGCACACAGCAGGGCAGCAACGCGGTGCCTGGGAACCAGTCGGTCAGTGGGAGCAGTCACAGTCACGCAACCTGATTTGGAATGATTTCTTCCCATGAAGAAAACATATTGAATTAATATTTTACATTTTGGACAAACACCATGGTCCAGATACAAAACTGTACCTACCTAAAGTATTTGCCTCCTTACCCAAAATTCTTCTCAGAATGAAAATGTATTAAAGTGTGTTCTTTTTATTTCAATAGAAAACTGAATATGCATAAGATATTCTTGATATTAAATGGGAAGGATAAATCAGCAAGAATAAATTTGGAAAGACAAACAGGAAAAATGACAGACAAAAGTAATGGAACTATGGAATTTTATAAAAACAATATATGGCTCAGGAATAGTGAGCATAATGTAGCTATTATTGTAATCCCAAATAGTGAGTATGGTAATCCAAGTACTGTAATCCTTTCTCTAGTCTTCCTCACAATTCAAGAAGTTATATTTATAATTCCACTGAGATGTTATTGGAATCCAAGCAAGTTTATTTCAATCTACCACCTCCCATGCAACCCATGGCAAGAGCAAAGACACTGAGACATATTCAAGGTTAAGGGCAGCCAAGGGGTCCTAAGTCCAATCCTCGTGAGGACATGCGGACAAAGGCCTTGATCCTAGGCCTCTCCCAGAATTTATTAACTAGTGAAGGAAGAGGGTGGCTTGAGGATGAGTGACAGTGAGGATGGCGGGAACTATGTGAGTAACTTGAGCAACTGGCAAGGTAGTGGGAAAGGCATCTCTGCAAAATGCATATAAAGATATGCAGGGGGATCAATTTGTACAACCCAATCAAGATAGCAAGTGGATTGTTTTAGGAGGCTGCTGCTCCAGTTTCTGATATGCAAACTTTATGCCCTGGGAACTCATAGCCTCTTTCTCAAGGCTTATCCCCAGTTGACATTCCTGGAGCTCACTGGCTCTGCCATTCCTCTGTGCGTTATATATTTTACAAAGGTCACTATGGGAGGAAACAGGACACTGTCTGATGGCTTTAAAGACTACATACCAGTGTCTACTTCTGATATGTAAACTTTTATGCCCTGGGGACTCACAGCCTCTTTCTCGAGGCTCATACCCAGTTGACATTCCTGGAGCTCACTGGCTCTGCCATCCCGCTGTGCCTATATATTTTACAGAGATCACTATGGGAGGAAACAAGACACTGCCTGATGGCTTTAGAGATTACATACCAGTACCTTGGCTAGGTTATTTGCAATGCTTAGAGCCAATTGGAGAGAGAAGGAAATACCATCGTCAGTTCTGTATATATCAACATAAAGAAATAAGTCTTGATATAATCAAAAGTGCACCAATTGATCTGCGTTCAAGAGGACCCACTCAAGTTGTCTCCCACAGCTATTAGTGCATGGATGTAGCTATTATCTGTGGATAAAAGTAGCGGGTAAAATTGCCATATGTTTTGGTTTAGTGATGGGAAAATCACTAATGTAGGAAAATTTGCTTTACTGAAAGCCATTGAGAAGAAGTATCTAAAAGCACCTGCTCATGGAAGTTTTAGGCCAGTGTATCATCAGGGTTTACTAGAGAAACAGATGTAACACAAGATACACAAATGTATAAGAAATTACAAGACTGGCTTACGATGGTCAGCCGCAGTCAGATGAGGGAGCGTGCAGAGGGAATCTACATGCTGGAGGTTGAAGGGTCCAGCCCTAGAGATGGAGCTTACTGCAGTCCTGAGCAACTCTAAATCAGGAGGCCGATGGGTCTGTGGCAGAACACTGAAGAATCTACGAGGGAAGCAGAAGAGTCCCAGGCAGAAGCCAGGAGACAACGTCCAAGTTGAAGGCCAAGACTGGAGCTCCTCTGAAGGACCAGCAATCCATGCCTCCTCCTTTGCCTTTTACTGTATGCAGGCTGCTCCCCCTGGGGTGGGGGTAGCACTCACACCAGCTGGGCGCCTCCCTCTTGCACAGGCTGAGGATGTTACAAACTAGGGACCCTGGTCCCCTGCTCAGTCACTTAAACTTCTGACCTTCTCAGATTGACACAATGAACAATGTCCTAGAACAGTAACGACTTGTTCTCTACACCCCAGGACGGAGAGCTGCTGAGTCAGTTAAGCTTCTAGACTTCTCAAGCTGATACCATGTATAAAGCATAGCAGTCAAATTCCTGGAAAATGGCCAAACCCACAAGCACCTGAAGGACATCTTCTTGGCGCTGGTGTCGGTGGTGAGCCCAGGGAGGCCAAATGTTCTTCGGCCTCAGACCTTCAGGGGAAAGCACAAGTGCTGGGGTGCCCACAGCGAAGTATCCAAGGAAGCTTTCTTGTGAACACGCCGCAGAGTCAGCTTTGGATTTCCAGTTAGTTCTGTATTCTTTTCGAAATTAAGATGAAAAGGCAGAGAATCAATTCCATCATTCACATTAGGTGCTCAGAAAGACGCAAACCCAAAAGATTATAGAATATTAGCCATTCAAGGGACCCTGGAGCTAAGTTGCACTTTTCATGCTTAGTCTAAAGATTGGAGAGATTTTCCAATTCTTGGCTGGCGTGTTAGGCTGAGGAGAGAGCATCCTTGCGAAAGATTCAAAAGGGCAGCTGTTCGAGCTCCTTATTTGTTTCGGGTAGTAGAGATCTTCTCAGAATCTGCTCAACTTTATAGGGATCACAGGAATTCCATATATATATATTTTTTTTTTTCTTGTTGTTGTTTTGTTTTGTTTTTTTCTTTTCTGACAGTGATTCCCAAAACATAAGATTCAGGCTTCTGAGTTTTCACCTGGTTAGACCAGCAGATGCCTATGTTCAAGTCATTTCTAGCCAGATAAGTGACATACTTCACGCACAGGTCCCTATCACCATTCCGGTGTTTACCTGGGTGCGCATCGTGTGTCTTCAACACTGCCCTGCTAGATGGGAAGAGCACAAAGCCAAGTTTTGACACATGATAGGATACATTAAGTGCAATGCTTAAAGCTTGGGGAGGGAGATCCTTCCGAAGGCAGGTGGGGGCGGAGCACCGGTGCAAGGGCCGGCTGCCGAAGAAATGCTTCCTGGACAAGAAGACTTAGCCTGGTGAAGGCAGAGGAGGATGGCCGGGGCTGGGGACAGCCACAGCTTCTCCGGGAGCAGCAAGAGCTGTTGAATGAACTTGACAGGTAGCCTTGTTGACTAGAGCCTGTTTCAGGTTCTAGTTAAAATTTTCTTTCATCAGTCAATTAAAAAACAATTAAAATTTTCTTTCATCAGTCAATAAAAAAAAAACAAATACACTATTTATAGTTGTTTGATGCCCTGAGAAAATCCAGAACAATATAAATTTAAAAGCTTGAATAAAAGATACCTTGTTGGCTTTCAGAAATTTTGCTATACTGTTCACAAAGGGAGGAAGTATCTACAAGTGTGATTTTCAATACCACTTCCAGGTATGATTTCTATAATAGCCTTTACTGGTCACACACACACACACACACACACGCATGTGCGCATGCCCGCATGGTCCTAGACACTGCTCTGAGGAGGCGGCCTGGCTTCTTGGTTTCTCGCAGCCCCGTTAAGGCTCCCGTGGAGATCCGAGCCCCGCACAGCCTCCTCCACGCCACTCAGTTCCTTCTGATCATCTTCACAGATGAGTGGGGGTGGCCTGGAGCCTTCCTTCCCCCATGAAGCTCTTCTAAGGAAGGGAAGGAAGATTTCTGGCCTCTCTGCGGACGCGACCCTCCCACCACTGATCCGGGCTCCCACTTTGCTCCCGCTCCTGTCCACCTTTTCAAATCCGTAACTGCAGGGCTGCACCTTCCTGATTATTTTAATGGCTTTGTAGACTCACTGTGGACCATGAGATCACATTTTGTGTAACACAACAATAAAATGATACTCTTTATATTTTAACTACTATTATGTGGAAAAAATGCTTTGCTACCACTCACATATGGCCAAAATTTTGTGCGCCTGGAGGCAGACCCCATCTTCCATAAGAGCAGGTGTGCTATCATTGAGGTCTGGGTTCATTCACCAGGAAGTAAAATTGTGAAATATACCTATGTCCCTGGTCTTTCCTAAAAGCAAGTTTTATGAGGAAGGAACAAAGCAATGTGAAGTGTGCGCATGTGTATAAAGGCAGGAAGAGATGGCGAGACAGAGAGAAACATTAGAGATACCTTTTGGTCTATATATACTTTTTGGCGGGTAGCGGAAATCAAATTCAGGACCTCGTGCTTGCCAGCCAGGCGCTGTGCTGCTGAGCTGTATCCCCGGGCTCCCAGAGATACCTCTGACCACTGGCCGGGTCTGACGCTGCTCCTGCTACTACATCAGCCAGTCCTCACCGTCTCCCCACCGCTCTGTCGGCGGAGCCTCTGCCAGGGGGAGGCAGCCAATTACCCATTTACCTTCTGCCCTTAGCCACTGCCCTCCGAGAGGAATGCTTGCTTTCTTGGCAGGGGCTGGTACATAGCTAATTGAGAGCAAAGGCTCGGGATGCTGCCGCAGGGCGAAAGCCATTATGCTAAGTCCATCTTACTGACTGGTCACAAAGGAAGGTTCTTGACTGATTTTTTCTAAATATACATACATATTGTTTGGGACCCCATCAGGAGTGATTATTTCTGAAAGCAGGCAGTTATGCCTGCTGGGGTGCTTAACAGTTTTTTTTCCCCATTATACTTTCTTTGTGAAGCTAAGTAAAAAGCTCCCTGAAAACAGCTGTTTGTGCATCAGATGATACTTTAATAAGGGACTAACGGGCACGGGATGCAGAATGGGGAAGTCGAAGGCTTTGTTGTTTTGTCTTCAATTAAGGGAAACATCTACTGTGAGGTCATTAACAGGAAAGGGACGTCAAACACAAAGTATAGAGGAATTAAAATGAAAAGCATTTTTAACAAAGGATAAAAAGACGTAGGAGCCAGAGGAAGATTCAAAGGAGGGCTCCTGTGCAGGAGGCCTGAAGCCCGAGCGCAGTGAGGAGCGGAGGAGCCGGGGCTCCCATGTCTGGGGCGGGGGCTGGGGGGAGAGGACCCCAGCCCGGCGGGAGGGGAGGGCGGCAGGACAGACAGCCACGCGCGGAGGCAGACGGGCACTGCGACCACGTCAGCCCCAGCTAAGGCCGGTCAGACACGGGGGAACCCAAGGGCAGGGGACAGTGGGAAGCCGCGCTGCCCGCCGAGTGGGCGCTGCTAAGCGGCTGACGGTGTCTTCGGGCGCGAGAAAGCCGGCGGCAACCCAGCAACGCTGATGAAGAATTTGGGGGCATGGATGCTTATTTTTCTGATGCCTTCTGTTTTTCAGTGAGTTTTCTATATTTATTAGAAAACAGAACACAAACTTATTTCAATTAATCATTCACCCAGTTCTGATTAGTCTCAACTACATCATCTTTATCTTGTTTGAGCGCTTTGACAACATGTGTGGGCGACTGTGCAAGAGGCTGTCCTTGTCACCCGCTAGTGCTCCTCCCTTTCCCTTTCAGTGGCAGACCCTTTGCCCCACACTCGCCCCTGCACCCCATCCCCACTGGATTTCACAGGCAGAGCCAAGTGGAGCGCGTGACTCCCTACAAAGGGCCCCTGCTCGGAGCTCCGGGCGCTGTCTGCTTGCGTTGTGTCCTACTCTCCGACCCATGGGCTAGGCGCGGCCTTGGTGGTACAGCCAGGTTTGATTCTGCAGAGTAGAACAAATATCGTGGAGCTGGAGGGGCAACAAGAAAAATGCCCTGAGTTCCTTGACGACCTCACAGGCCAAAGCGGCCTACCCTCCGTGGACCAGCTTAGGACTGTTTCATGAGAGAGGGACTGTCATGGTGGCCAATGACAGGACGGAGGCTGGGGTGATAAACATGCTCCTGGGTGCAGTAAACGATGACCCTTGGTGAAATGACACGTTTTTGCAAACTTTTTGAGACCTGAGAAAACCAAAGAAATAATGCCTACAGAAAGAGAGAAATTATTATCAGAAGGAAAAAACAAAACAAAACGAAACCCCTAAATAAGCCGTCTGTCTCACTTTCTCTTAGTCAATTTAAGATTGCTGATTTCAGATGTCATGTAACTGGGCGATACATTACAGTCTCTCACTGGCTTGCTGTAGGTGGCATCTCTGATGTGTCGGTTGTGATGACAGCTGCCTGGGTCCCTTCCCGGGCACCTGAGGGCTGACGTTGCTGAGAGCTCTGACCTTCACTCGGGCCTATGAATGTGATAGCTGACTAGAGGCGGATGAAAGGCTTGGCATCTCTGCCTTCATATTGTGTCGGTTCCTTTTGCTGTCTTAACCCTTGAGTCAGGTCCTCCTCCTCTGAAGACAGGCACATTGATCACCCAGGACATATTTTGTCCCAGACTGTGATCCAGGATTAGCCTGGTTTACTGCCTGCTCGAGCTGATCTGTGTGCTTCTTCCACTCCGCCCTCCTGCTTTTTCAGCAGCTCAAATGCTGAAGGACCTCCAAGCAGAGAGGAGACTGAGCCTTTGTGTGGGGTGACCACACCTGCCGTGACAGAACTCAGCAGCCCCCAAAGTCAGGTGCACTGCGCAAGGAGGATGGAACCAGAGTCAGTGCAGAACAATCTGGCAGCTCCCGGGCGGAGTGGATTGTGGCTACAGAAGTGCCCCGCAAAGAGAAACCTGCCCTTGAAAATGACTGGGGATTACCCTGAGATGTTAGCTTACTCCAAGTAAATCAATAAAAGCACACTCTCTGTTCTGTGAGATGCGTTTTGGTCACTTGCAGTCGATTGCTCTCTCTCTTCACCAAAGCCCCAATTTGGCGGAATTCCTCCCCGAGCCTGTACAGGAGTGTTTGCACTTGCAGCGTGTGACCCAATCTTGTTTCTGCAATCTCTGGATCAAAGATCCTGTGATACTGTATCCCCAGAAGCCATGCTGTGAACTTAGCCAGCACCTTGCTAATACTGTGGCACCCCACACAGGCATCCTCCCCTACATAAACTTCCCTGTGATCATGAGACTCTGAGACTAGGAATCACTGGGCTTAAACAGAACAAATGATACATTGGAGAAAGTTTTATCACCTACTTTGTAATGCCTGAGAATTCTTCCTGATTTAAATCTGTAAGACTTTGCCTTTGAATTTAGCTTGTTTCTGGAAGGGAAGTTTGAAGAGTTTCTTGGAGTTAAATCTTTTGTCATAAAATTCACAAGATCAAGACAGGTGTGTTAAGTAGGTAGCATATTCAGAATTCAGACGAGTAAATATTTTTGTAAATAAGACATTTTAATAACTTTTGCCTTAAAAGTTCTTGGTTTGTCTTAAAAATATATAATATTACCTTCTTTGTCATTTCTCATTTGTTCTACTTTCCAAGAAACTGTTGGAGCTAGTGGACAATTATTGTGACTTTTTTATGAGAGTGTAAAAGTCTTCTGATACATTTTTCTAATGGAAGGGCAAAAATGATATTGGACAAACAGGAAAAACATAGAACTAGTAGAGTAAAAAATTAAAGCTAAACGCTTACAACAACATGGCATGGTGGATCAATTCAAAGTGGATTTTAGGCATTATGCTGTATGGTGCAAGTGCCACACTTTTGTATAGATGGACACCAACTCCTGGGACTCATGGGAAGAGACATTTATCTGATATTGTCTAGGATACCCATCTTACAAGAAGCAGTATAACTTACTGTTAGGATAACCACTAATAGACAAATTACCTGTGTTTAGAGTGCTATCCCTGTAGGTGAAAGTAGCAAATAGAAACAACTGATCTGCTATATTACCTCATTTTGACCTGAAAGATGTCTAAGAAACCTTTGGATTTGTACTTATCTATTGAATTGCTTCTCATTCTGTCTTTTAAGCTTCCTATCTGTGGTTGATCTGCTTTCCGTTATATTCGGAATTATCATTTGAAGTCATCTGTATTTTTCCTCTTCTTTACCTATCATTAAGTGTTGGACATTCTGCTGTTTGACATGGTGATGGGAGAGACAGAGTTCCATGGATTTTTTTATTATCATAATGTAGCTGCTTTCAGACTCAAAGACAGTGATTGTTCCCAAACTATTTTCAACTTGCTTATAAAAGAAAATGTCATGAAAACATTATATCAATTATTTTACTACAGTAAATATACAACATATATCATCTACTATCCTATGTCTACCAATCTTATAATTTTATCAGGAGAAGAAATCGAGTTTGTCTGATATGATTTGTCTGATTAGTGTCCATAAATGTCAGAGGTGGCCTCCAATGTGATTCCCTTATTTCCTAAGCAGCTTCTGGGTAAAGGCTGAGAAGTTTCGAGGTGGGCACAAAGAAAAGAGATTTATTTTAAAGATCTCCGACTGTGGGAGCAGGGCAGTAACAGGCATTCTGAGATTTCAGATTTTCTTTTTGAGATACTTGCTCTTATCCTAGAATGGATGTTATATTTTTAAGGACATTAATAGATGGTTCTTGTTTCCAGGTTCTTTTGCATTTTAATTTTATGTAATTACTGCACTATATCTGCTAATGATCTTTGCATGGTCATTTTGACCAGGCCCAGCAGTCTGAAAATCCTACATTTATTATTAATCTGTATTGACCCACTAATTATCTTCAAGCAAGTTACCCTGTTTCTACAATAAAGATATGCCTTCTTAAAAGAATCAAACGAGATAATTTATATGAAAATACCTTACTGACAGATACTCATAAAATACTGTTTCCACCTTCAGCCAGATGGTGTAAATTTTCTGTTATGGTTTTGATGAAAGGTACAACATGGTGTAATGGAGAGAGCTAGCGTTTGGTGTTAAAGTCTAGCCTTATTGCATCCTCGTCTTCAGCATTTTCTTGTGTAAAACTGATTTACAGGAATCATTATGTAAAACCTTGGCATACTGCCTGGCTCTCATTAAAAGTAGCTCTGACTTCCAGCTACTTGTTTATCTAAGTCCTTTAATTCTGGCTCTCTTTCTGAGATGTCTTCAGAGTTAGAAATCTCTAATTTGCTGTATAAATCATCATTCGCGGTAAAGTGC
Organism: Dasyprocta punctata; assembly: GCA_004363535.1. NCBI lineage: Eukaryota > Metazoa > Chordata > Mammalia > Rodentia > Dasyproctidae > Dasyprocta > Dasyprocta punctata. The sequence continues at coordinate 186,198 of RJWM01000687.1, forward strand.
TAGATCAGCATGGCTGAAAACCAGAACCCGAATCATGGAAAATTTATTGTTGCCATGCCAAACCACAGGGCTCCTCTGTGAGCTGCTCATTCTCACGGGTAACCTCTGTCATGACTTCCACATCTGCCACATTGCCATCCTCTTAACCAGTGCTTCAGTCCTGCTTAGCATCGGGAGAAATGCGGCATGGTGTATGTAAACACACTGCCTCATCTCTGTACCTACGCTGGGCGGCGGAGAGGAGAACACGCAAACACACACAGCGCAGGAAACTACGTGTGACCAGTGTTAGCGTGACAAATGATGCACTGTCACAGTGGATGCCAGGAGAACAGTGTAGCACTCTGCCATTACCAGAGAAATGGGCAAATGTGTCAAAGATGCACAGCCTCCACGGTGCCGCTGCACATCTCACAATTGCAGTGCTGTCCTTACTTGGATGAGAAATTGAAAAATAATACAATGGATAATTCATTTTAAAAATCCAAGAAATATTAGGTAGGCAGTGTATTGATAAATGGAACAGAAGAAGAAACGCATTCCACGTTCCAGTTAACTGCTATGTGAATAAGCACTCGCCACTATGCCAGATGTTTGCTCATTAAAAGGGTCCTTGTAGGTCTTAGAGACACTGGATTTAGCAACTGGAGGAAGACTCAGAGGTTACCTGAGTCATCTAACTGAAGAGAAAACGGAAACCCAAGACCACACAGCGAGTAACAGAACAGGGCCTCACTACTGATCAGGAAAGTGAAAAATCTGTAGTACTAAGACGGGCAGTGACGTTAGAGAAGAGCATGGCCCAGCCCTGACCAGTGCCGAAAGCTTAAGAAAATGATACAACTCTGGGCCTAAAACGAGGGAGCTGAAGCAGATGACTGGAAAGTCTGCTGGAGAATTTTCTCTAACAGTAGGCAAAGTCAAACATTGAGTCTTCTGTGGACTGTGAACTGATCAAAAACAAATGTGAAGCAACTCAAAATGACCTTGCTTTTGATAATTCAATCAGGTCCACCCCAAAATACTATTTTTAAAATAAACTACTCTTTTATTTTCTCATTAAAAAATGTTTCAGGGAGAGAATTGATATTCTCTTATTCTGTTACACATTTAACTATCCTAGGTAGGCATAACATTTGTTTATTTAACTTACGAAAGAGAATATGGTACCTTTCATGCAGTTAATTTTGTAAATAAATTGGAACTCCCTGGGCCCAAGCTGTGTCTATTTTTCCTTATTGTTTGTGTTGGACACGTTGGGGGCCCACATGACGAGGTGCCCTACAGCCGGTGCTTTACTGCGAAAGACCCGTTTCCTCGGGCACCGGCCTGGCAGGCGCTGCGTCCCCGCGTGGCAGGCGTGGCCGGGTCGTCGGCAGCACCCGCTCCGCGGAATGTCGGGTCGCGGGGCCGGTCCCGGGCTGCAGAGCGGCGGGAGGCGGGTGAGGAGAGGGGCGCCGCCCTCTTGCCCTGAATAGCAGTGGCTCATGCCTCTGTTAACTCCAAAACTTTAGTCCTCAGGAACATTCTTCCTCTTCTGTATGATTTTTTTTTAAATAAAAAACCCGACGAGAGTCATCTCGAGCGGCGGGATTGCTCCCCGTGAGTTAGGAAACCATCCCCTTCCCGCGCCCGCTCCGAGGTTGGGGGTGAGCGCTGCGGCCTCCGCCCCGGCCCTGCCAGCTTCCACGGTGACGCCGAGATCGCTGCCGCTGCTCCGCCAGGGACCGCGACCTGCTGCTGCTGAGCACGTGCTCAGGCGGGGTGGGGTCACCCAGCACCCCGAAGGCCGGAAAGGCGCTTCAGGGCCCGGCCTCTTCCAGTGGGGGTCACAGAGCCCGCGCCGGCCCGGCCTCGGCTGTGGGCGGGTGGAGCCCTCGCCTTAGTTACTTAGGGCGCGCTCCTCACCGCCCCCGCATTCCCGCAGGAGCTCGTGGGGACACGCACTGCAATGTAGGAGCTCGCGGGGACGCGCACTGGGATGCCGGAGCCCGGGCCCCTCACCTCGGCTCAGGACTTCGAAGCAGATTGTTATTTATCCGGAAAGTCTGACAGATTTATTCAAACTCGCCGGTTTTTTTTTAATGTTTATTTTTCAAGGCATACTAGATTATAAAATACTGTCTTTCCATGTAGTATTTTCATACGTGCATATAATATCTTGCGATCGCTTCCCCCGTCGCCTCCCCCCTTACCCACCTCTCCTTCTCCTCCTTATTCCCTTCCTCTTGCCTTCTCTAATAATGGAATAATCTCCTTTTTTCTGTTTTAGTACTGAAGATTGAACCAAAGCCTTTGCACAGGGCTAATCCCCAGTCTTATTTGTTTATTTTTTATTTTGAAAAATGTGTTGTCCAGGTTGGGCTCCAAATTGGAATCCTCGCGCATCAGCCTTCTAGAGAGCTGGCACAGATGTGCACCACCACAGCTGCTGCTGCTTTCATGTCTCAGGTCATTTTTTTTTAAGATTCCACTTATTGAGAAAGACATATGAATCTGGCTAATTTTGATAAACATGATGATCTCTAGTTCCATCTATTTTCCTGCAAATGATACAGTTTCATCCTTCTTTGCAGCTGAATAATAATCCATTATATATGCGGACCAGTGTCTTTATCCTCTCGTCTGTTGACGCCATCCAGGCTGGTTCTGCGCTGGCTGCCGTGAGTGGCGCTGAGGTAAACGTGAGTGCGCGGGCTCCCTACAGCGCTGCCTGTCAGCCCTCTGGGCCTGGGCCAGGGACGGGCAAGGGCCAGGTGAGAGGGCAGCTCTGTTTTTAGTGTTCTGAGAATTCTCCACACTGACCCCGCGGTGGCCGTGCACTGCGAGTGTAGCGTTTCCTTCTCCTTTGTGCCCTCACCAGCACCTACTGTCTTCTGTCTCCTTGGTGACAGCCATCCTGAGGTGGCATCTCAGAGTAGTTTTGCTTGGTATCTCCCTAATGCCCAAAGATGTTACTTCTTCCATACACCTGTTTGCCATTTTTACTCTTTCTTCTGAGAAGTGTCCAGTTTACTCACCCATTTGTTGACTGGGCTGTTTGACCTTTTGGCGTTACTTTTTTGAGTTCTTGATATGTTCTGAGTGTTAATCCACTGTCAGAAGGGGTGGCAAAGATTTCCTCCCAGTCTACAGGCTGCTTCCTCACTGCTGATTCTTTCCTTTGTGCTCACCACCCTTCAGCATGAGGAAGTCATATCAGGAGAAGATGCGCACTTCAGCTGTTCAGAGCTTAGGAGGAGAGAGAAGGCCTGGCGGATGGGCAAGGGGGTAATTGTGAGACTATTTTTTGTTTGTTTGTTTGTTTTGTGACACCAGGGATCAAACTCACAACCTTGTGCCTGCCAGACACACGCTTAAGTCACTGAGCCAAACTCCTGGCCCTGGTTTTTTGAGGCAGGGTCGCACTATGTAGCTCAGGTCGGCTTTGTGCTCACGTTGTAGCCCAAGCCAGCCTCGAACTCACAATGCTCCTCTACCTCAGCCTCCCATGTGCTGGGATTAAAGGTGTGCGCCACCACGCCCGGCTCCATTGTGAGAATATTGAACAGTGTGTCCAGTGACAAGGACCAGTAGGTGGGGCTGCAGGAAATGTGTGTGTTTTTCCCTGTAGAAACTACTCAAACGCCTTTACTGCAGGAGAGCTCCCTCATCTCTGATCCTCATCTTAGAGGCCCTTTCTCTGTAATGAAAATAATGTCGTCTGGCTTTGGATGCTAAGAAGAGCAGCTCATCTATCCAGGTACTTACCGGTGGTCTCCCAAGGACTTTTCATACACTTCTATGTAATGTCCTCCGCAGATGAAGGAAGGAAATTAAGCAGAGATGTCAGGGAAGCTGTTAAAAGTAACAAGACAGTCGGTGGTGAGACAGCACATGCCAGGCACTGTGCTCCAGAGCCTCAGTCAACAGCGATTCCGTCTCACGGCTGACTTCCTGCTTGTGTTTCCTCAGTTGGACTCCTGTGAGGTTTCGAAGGCCCTTATCTGATGAGAGTTGTTAGCAGAAAAAACAGCACAAAAATAGTTATTTAAGAGCAGATTTCCAGTATAAAAGCTGAGGGAGTCTTGCAGATTCTCTCTCTGTAGAGAAACCTTTGGTATAAGCTATGGGGGAGGGAATCCTCCACATCTTCTAGTGTCATCGCGATCGTGTACACACGTGCTTGCTCATTCCACAAGTAGCAGTATGTACCTACTGTGTGTTGGCACCGTGCCTGGCCCTTGAGTTGCATTAAATAAAAGACACAAACGTCTGCACTCTTGTGTTCTGATGGCAGAAGAGTTTCATTAAACAACCTTTATGAATAAAGAAAAGTAAGAGAAGGTAAGGTTTGCCAGGAGCAAAGCCGGCACAGTGGGTCTTACAGAGCTGACTTTTGAGTCAAAAGCTTGAAGAGTTGAGGAAGTTGGTTATTCCGAGCTCCAGGGAGCGATCACCTGCAGTGCAGAGCGGAGATCAGGGAGCAGCCCTGGCGGAGGGCAGCAGGAAACCAGCTCGCGGACCGGTTCTGCTCAGGGTACAGTGGGTGCCACTGCGAGGAGGAGCAAGGCTGGGTGGCGGGTACTTTACATTCGCAGAATCACTCAGATTGCTGTCAAACACCGACTTCTAACACTGTATGAAAGGCTACTGCGGTAATTCAGCGAGGGACTCAGTGCGCACCGGCGTAGTCACAGCGAGCCCCGGCCAAAGCGGGCGGCCGTGCAGACGGCTTGCTGATTTCAGTCCGGGCTGCGCACGGCAGAAAGAAGAGGTGAAGCGGACTCCGCGTTTCTGCCCCGAGCACCGCGGGGAACGGGACTGGCTCCGCCGAAGTGGGGAGGCTGGCGGGTGAGCAGGCCGCGGGGAGCCGTCCGCTCAGCTCCGGCCGTGCTGATCCGGAGACGCTCAGGACCATCGAGTCGGGAAGGCTGAAGCAGCGAGTGGCCTGGTGTGTTATCCGAAAGGCTGGTGCGGGGTCTGCAATGCAACTGTAGATCTGAGGGGTATTCGTGTAGAGATGTTGTTTTTTTTCTTTCCATAAGACGGTGCCTGAGTGCGAGACCTCGCGAGGAGAGGAGGGGCCCGCACTCCCGGCCTAGCAGCCCGCTCAGAGGCGCCGCCTCCTGCCACCGCGGGGCGACCGGGCGCTTTGCGGTGCGCGCGGTTTGATGAGCCCCTTCAAGACTGAGGCGCGCAGGCCCAAGCCCCCAGGTCTCCAGAGGCTTCTGGCGAATTCTCGAGACCCCCGGGGGAGTGGAGCGCGTGGCGTCGTCCCCGCGGGTCCTGGCGTGATCTAGGGGTCGACGTGAGGATCCGACGCACGTTCAAACCGCTGTTCGCACAGCCCAGGCCTGAGCGCTGCGGCGCTGCTCCGCCCCAGGGTGATAAATCAGGAGGACAGTGATAGAAAACGATGGCTCTGCTTCGCTGCTGAGCTAGGCCAGGGAGCCAGACACAGTGGAAACAAGCTCGTTGTCGTTGGGAGTGATTTATTTTCCTGAGTCAGTATTTCAGAAACAAAACTCCTATATGTCTTTGTCTAATTGTCTCCATTTTCAGAAGCCTGAAATCTACAGGAATTTCTAAAAATAAGCCCAGAAGGGTGGGCCCACTCATCCCTCCACTCAGTCAGCACTCGGACAGGGCTACCGGTTCCAAATTCCACTTGGAAACCGAGGTCTGGCCTCAGTCAGTCCCGTCAGCAAACACATTGTCTATTTAGAATTTTACATTCCTTATTTTACAGCTGTCATGACAAAGCACGTTCTATGGGAATTCCGACATTCTTTACCAAATTCTAATGCTCAAAACATTTATTTAAGTTGCTGATAACTAAATAGATTCAAGATACAGTAATATGTTTGTACTTTGTTGTATGGAAGAAAATAAAATGTGGGAAATAACTGTAATGGGACGGAAACACATGAGAAACAGTTGCCAAAATATCAAGTTCAAGCCATTTGGCTTAGAGAATGAATGTTTAATGTGGGTTTTTTTTTTTTTTTCTGCATTGGTTTGTACAGGTAAAAGTATTAGCTTCCCAAAGGTCAGTTTGGAGAGAATAAAACTTTGATAAGAGTGATGGAGAAGCACAGACACTGTAATGAGATGTCCTTAACTCTTTCAGGAAGATACCTAGAAGGGGAAGAGCTGGGACATGGGGAATTTCTAGTTTCAGTTTTTCGAGGCATCTCCACACTGATTTCCACGGTGCTTGGGTCAGTTTACCCTCCCGCCGACATGGAGAGGGGCTCCTTCTCCCCACTGAGCCTCCTCAGCAGTCATTATTATTTGATTTGTTGATGGTAGCCATTCTTTGTGAAATCTCGGTGTTGTTTTAATTTGCATTTCTCTAATAGCCAGCGATGTCGACCATTTCTTCATGTATTTATTGGACATTTGTACTTCTTCCATGAAGTGTCGAATTGCCCCTTTTTGATTCTTTAATTGGGGTGGGCCTAAGGTTTTTGAGTTCTTTATGTGTTGTAGTCAGTAGTCCTTTGCCTGAGAAATAGCTGGCAAAAGTTCTTCCTCATATGTAGATTGTTTTTTTACTTTGTCGGTTGATTATTTTGCTGTGCAAAAGCTTTTTAATTTGATGTGGCCCCCATTTATTGATTCTTGGTACTATTTCTTGTGCAACTAGCATTCTCCTCAGAAAAGCCCCTAACTATACTTATGACTTCAAGAGTTTTACCTATTTTGTCTTCCAGAGGTTAAGTGTTTCTGTTTTAACATTTAGTTCTGTGATTCATTTTGATTTCAGTGAAGTACACTCATATCTTTATATGAGTCTAGATTCAATTAAGATGCTCTAAGTACATCTACCAGCCCCAGATAAGGCACGGAAACATTATGTATTGCAAACATGTACAAAATAAGAAGTGAACTGAGAGATTGATGGAGTAGGAAAGGAGGGGAGGAGGAGGAGGTAAAAAATAAATTAAGATATAATATGTACATATACTAATTCCCCACAAGGAATATAAATATTATGTACTACAAATGTATACTGATTAAAAAATGGGACTAATTAAATCTATAGCACTCTTTTGCTTTGTGAGTTTTTATTGAATCAAATTAAAATAAGATATTCTTTTTTTAAAAAATTGTTTTGTGGCACTAGAGGGGTTGAAGCCACGGGCACTGTGTCACTGAGCCGTATCCCCAGCCCATTAATTTTTTTTCCCAGACAAGATCTCAACAAGATCTCAACAAGTTGCCCATGTGGAATTCAAACTTAGCCTCCCTGAGTTCCTGGACCAGAGGTGCTCGCCATTGTGCTTGGCTTGAGATTCCCCATTTGAAGGAGAGAAGGATGATTTTGGTGCACGGGCTGTGCCCTGGTTCTGTCCCGTGTGCGCCCTTGGCGCTGTGGCTGCGGGCTGAGATGATTCAGAACCTCGGTGGCTGCTTGTCAGATGGAGCAGGATGCAGCCAGGGAGGGCACGCATGTGGGATCATGAAAACAAACAGCAGAGAGCCAAGAAAAGGGGTGCAGGGGTGAGCTGGGAAGGAGCAGAAGGCCTGGAGGTGCAGAGCGAGATGCATGTTTGGTCACTGCATGGCTTGTCCACGGAAGCGTGCTATTTCTTTGGCACTGTCCCATGGAACAATGGCGTGACTCCGAGATAGAGGACACAGGAAGTCCAGGCAGCACAGTCCTCAGGAAACCACAACCCGACTTCAGCCGAAAACCCATTATTCCTGTGAGGTGGCGAGGGCTGCCCCACCCCGCGCAGGCTCGGGCTCGGTGGTTTCATCTGGTCAGTAACGCAAAGCAGCTGTGCTCGGGCAGGGCTGAGGGATGGGGGAGGACTCTGCCAACACCCTGGGCTGACCGTGGCAGGGTCACCGAGACTCTGCCCCGCTCCCTCAGGCTCGCACTGAGACAGACAGACATGATTTATTAAGATCCTTCCTGGCTCTGGACCCCTGACACTTCCTTTTCCAAGGAAATAAGTGTTTTTGAAGAATCTTGGAAGAATTCTGGAGTGGTCTGGTAATGTGCACACCCAGCGCAGAATCCCCCTAGGATCAGACCCCGCCCTCACCCTGTGTCCTGCCCAAGAAGACTTGCGGGGCTCATTCTCAGAGTGCAGCTATAGGGGCGCTCAGGAACCATGGAACTGAGACTGGATATTTTAGTGCAGATAGTAACAGGTCACCTCTGCACATCCCCTAAAAATTTCATCTTCTGAAGACCTTCCACACTTCAAAAATCCCATGCACTTCACTCTTGGTAAAAATACCACGCCGGCTTTACCACTAGGGACAGCTTGCCTCCTGATGACGTGTCGAATATATTTTGCATCAGTGGCTCCACGTACTTAGAAATGGAGCTGTTTCTTAAATGAGTTATTTGTAAAGATGGTTTCCCAGGTTGGTGCTCCAGTAGAGATCATTTCTCAGAAATTTCTAATTTCCCTGGTGTAAAATGAATGTTTCAAAGTCAAAGAAAAAGGTATTTACTCCACAGCAACTTCTGAATCCTGAAAACTGACTCTTTGCCTTCAAGATCAAACGGTTCTGTCTAAGATCCATTCTGTCTTACATCCATTCCTTTCTTCTGTCTCTATGCAGGCTGTTTTAATTGACATGAACTTAGAGTACCTTTGCAAATCATGACACTCATATTCATCCTTCAAAACACTTCCAAATTGTTAGTTCCCTTTCTTCCTAAGTATAGCTTTTCTCAAAATTGTTCTGTCTCCAAACACAAGACAAACCTAAATTTATCGTTATTGCTAATTTCCTTCTTGCACTGATAAATGTCTTCATGATGTCTAGAGCAGCAGTACAGAGGTTCAGCTGCCCTGTTGGACAGAGTGCTTGTTAAATAAAAATTTGAAATGTTATAGGAATTACCTCACAATGACAAAATCAGAGTAAAAGAAGAAATGAATATGAAGAAATTCTTTTACTTTCCAAAGGATTTTCTAATAACTTAGTTCCCAGCCGGTTAGCTAACCAGGACTAATGAGGTCTCAAACCCATTTCAGTCAGGGTCATACGTTGTAAATGGAAGTGAGTAAAGCAGTAGCCATTTTATTTCCCTTTCTCACATCACTTTTGCTATAAACAGGGTCTAAAGGAGGTGAAGGGACAGATGATGAATAAATTAAGTAGATATTTAGCTTGGAAAACTTGGCAGCTCTTCCCGGGTGTTTGGTTTATTCTTCTCGTACCATGGCCTTATTGCTAACTCAGCTTCCATTCTTAATAATAAAAAGACTGATTCAGGGAAATACGTGCACCACGGCGTGTGTCTGTGTGAGTGGCTGTGGGTGTGGCCATTCCTTTCAGCAGCCACATGGGTTTGTCCTTCTGACTTGTTGAGATAGGGATTTATTCTTTCATACTGGTGTTACTGGGGTTTGTTTTCTCATCTTTAAAAAGAAGTTAGACTTTACTATTTCCTGTGTTCTGTGACTCTTTGAGGGTAAGTACAACCACACATTGAAAACTTGTTTTTCTTTGATTTTTCCACTTGAAAATTTTGTCTTCCTGAATGATGGTCTTGCCCTTTTCTTTCTTTTCTTTTTTTAAATTGTGCTGTTGTTTGAATGTGCAAGTATATTCCCAGGACAGAAAGAAAAATAATTTTTTAAAATTTGCTTTCATTTTTTCTTTGCATATAAAATTTCTTTTGTTCTGTGTGTAAATGACTTCTTTACCACCTACTGTGACCTGACTGACGTACTGACTTAAGGTCTTCCATTTGTAGACAGCAAAAGGGAAAGACCGCGGTGCGCACTGGTGTATGACAGACTAGCGGCGGGTCCCGAGTGCGCGTGAGAGCTGGAGCCGGAGCCAGCCGCAGGACTAAGCAGAGCACAAGCCGAGACTGCAGTGGCAGACGTTTTCCAGTGATTTACACAGTGGTTCTAGAAATTAGTTGACAGAACTCTTGGATGGTGACAGTTTCTGGCCAGTGCCCCACAACAGCTAAGGTTGTGGCTTCATCAGTAGTGA
>RJWM01000688.1:0-140159 GCA_004363535.1 Dasyprocta punctata
CTATCCCACTTCTGGGCATTTTCCCAGAAGAATTGAAAACATCATACCACAGTGATATCTGTGCACCCATGTTTATAGCAACCCAATTTGTAATAGCCAGATCTTGGAAACAACCCAAGTGCCCATCAATCAAAGAATGGGTAAAAAAGATGTGGTATTTTTATACAATGGAGTACTACTCAGCTATTAAGAAAGATTGCATTGAGTCTTTTATAAGTAAATGGTCACGACTTGACACCATACTCATAAGTGAGATAAATCAAACTCACATGTGTAAATACCGTATTGTCTCCCTAGTGTAAGAAACTGAAAAACTATATGATCCAAAATCTACAATAAATACCATGTAAGGGTAAAAAACAGCTTGAAGAGCAAAAGTAATTGGGAAGGGAAAAGGGGGAAAGAGAAAAGGGAAAAGGAAAAGATATAAATCTGTATATATGTATATGTAAGATAACTAAAACGAACACACTGCTGAATGTATTCATTATTGAGAAAGAACAATTAATGCTCATATGATTGGATCAATTTTGCATGTCTAAATCTGTTAATGTAAGTAACCATTTTAAAGATAATGATACGCAGTATTGCAACCATTGTCAAGTTTCTATCATCCTGCTTTGTAAACCTGCAATGTTACTGTTGTGCATTTACTCTAGTCGTTTGTTTGTCTCTTTTGCTTGTTGTCTTTGTTATGTATGTCTTTTTTTTCTTTTCTTTCTTCACTTAAATAAAAAAAAAGAAAAGAAAATATGCACTGCCCAGAGTTGTCTGCCCTAAAACTAACAGAGCCTAGGATGATGGTAGTCAAAATAGAGATGAAAAGGATGCTTTCCAGAGACCTTCACTTCACTCCAGCCTGAAGGAAATGTGAAAATTCTTTGATCACTGTCATGGTCTAAATAAATAGGCCTCTCTGCTTTTAGGGAACACACCTACAATTTTATTAATTTTACCAAAGGCAAACTGGCTCCAAGGCCAAAAACTCTTGAGCAACAGATTATGAACCCTTATGACAGATTAACACTGTGCCATCGGGGAAGTGTAAGTCTCTGGAAGAGGACTTGTAGTCTGCTCAGGGACATCGACCAGGAGCCCAAATCATAGGGTGCAAGGTTATTTGTTTCCATGAGAATGTGACCAAAGAAATTGATTATGCATAAGGGATGCTTTCATTAAGCTTGGGCAGCCTGATGAATTACCCTCTCCACTGAAGGGTTTTTCTACCTAAATATCCATGATTAGATGTTTAGTAGAGCATCTTTCTCTCTGCATAGTTGTGCAAATACACTGTGAATCCCTCCTTGCCAATGGCTGCCGTCCCCAGGCATCATTTGCCAGCGCAGAGCAAAGCTGTGTCTGAGAGCCGCTGCAGCGTAGAGTTAGAGCTGTGCAGACTCTGGCTCTGCCCCTGTGGTCTTGGGGATCCTGGCCCAATCGGGTGTCTTTCCTGAGTCTCAGGTTCTTCCTCTGCCAAACAGGGACAATCGTGTTTGTAGAGTTCTGCAAAAACTTGACACCAGCCAGTGCTCCTGGAGCAGCACTCTGTCAGACACCACGTGTACACACACACGCACGTATTTAGCTGGGAACTGAGCTCACTACGGAGGCCTTGGGCTCAATCCCCAGTATTGAAAAGGGAAGAGGGTGAGAAAAGTGATGCCACAGAATGCAAAGCTTATGAACGAGCGCTTGGCCTGCAGATGATCATTGTCAGGTTGCAGATGCCCAGAGGAGCTGCCTCCACTGCGCAGCACAGACAGGACATTAACCCCCCTCCACCTGGATTGTCCCTTTTGAGTATCATCCCAACCCTTTCCCTAGTCTACCCACTGGCCACCATGCAGGCTCTCCAGCTTGTCCTGTCTGCCCTCCCTGCTGTCACCCAGTCAGTGAGGTGCTCATCACTTAATTCTGCCTAGTTTCCTGATAGCCTAAATCAAGTGGTCCTAGACACACTGAATTTTCCTTTATGGGCACTGTCTAAATCCTGGTCTTGTTACTAGGTGACTAGCAGGAAGATAGGGCCATTAGCATAAACACTGAGGTCAAAGGGGGAACTGATAGGAGGGAAGAGATAAGTGTAATTTATAGCACTGATAGAGTAAGCAGAGGTGACAGTTAGGTGGTTAGAGATAAGAGACTGGAACTCGCTGTGAAAATCTGCACTTTTTAGTAATGCTGGGAGATAAAATTTATCCTTTGGGTGTTCGTTCCTTTAATGTTTATTAGTAAGCCAGGTACCGTGCTAAGCAGCATGTGTGAAGACGGAAATAACCGGGGTCCTTCAATACATTCACTATCTGGAGCAATGGAAAGGTGTGGTGTATCTGTGTAGACGTGTCTACTTATCTACCCATAACGCTGTTTATCATTCACATCCAGAATGGGAAACATGATCATTAAACCTGGAAAGGACAGAAATTAGGAGACCAGTATTCTGGTTCTTATTTGCTGTTTGACTAACGTTTCCAATTTTCAGTTTTCTTATCAGTAAGCAAAGAGTATTAGATGAAATTAACATAGTTGTATAATAAACATGCATATGATGATTAATAAAGTAATTCTTTGTAAATGTCACTTACTGCTGTTTCATGCAATGTTTTACTTGGTTAGTAAATTTTTGTGTTAAATAAATTTCTGTCATTAGCCCTCACCTGCAGCACCTGCTTTACTTCTGAGAAGCTAGAACTTTTATGACATATAATAAACATGAAATCTTTAGGATAAATTGTTCTTTTTCTATTTAACAGCTTACTGAGATATGATTTATAACATTTATTTCACCATTCAAAGTGTGCATTTCAGTGGTTAGTGGTGTATCTGTAGAATTGGAAAATGAACACTGTAATCAAGTCTAGAGCATTTTAATCATACCAGAAATGATGTGACTCTTGGCATTGCTCCCCAATATCTATATTCTCCACCCCAACCAGAGGCAACTGTGCATCCTCTCTGTCTCTGTGGATCTGCCTGTTGCGGAAGTTTTGTGTGATGGAGTGGTGCAGGGCATGCACCTTGTGACTGAGTACAATACTCTCAGTGTTCATACATGTTATGATGTGTTTTAGTACTTCATTTGTTTTTACTACGAGCCAGTAATCTACTTAATGGATGTACCACATTTCATTTATCCATATAAGAGTTGATGGACATTAGTATTATGTCTACTTTTTGGCTATCGTGAATAGTGATATTATGAACATTTCTATACACGTTTTTATATGGACGTGTGTTTTCTTTCTTAGGAGTTGGACAGTTGAGCCATAAATTAACTTTATCATTCATCATTTGAGGAGCCATCGTGCCATTTCCCAAAGCTGCAGCACCACTTTACCTTTGCAGCTGCTGTGAAGTCAGATCCCAGTCTCTTCACATCCTCACCAGTACCTGTCAGGATCTGCTTCATTTGTTTGTTTGTTTGTTTTGTTTTGTTTTGTTTTTGCTTGTTTGTTTTCTATTACAGTGAGCCTAGTGGGTTTGAAGTGGTACATTTTTCCCTAAAAGCGGAATGAATGGTTCTTAGAAGAAAAGTGCCAAAGTGAACAAGAGACTTAGAGAAAGTCATGAAAGAAAGAAGAGGGTGTCATGTGGGAATGTAGAAGACATCTTAGAGAACTGGCTGAAAGGGGAGGGTTTGGTAGTTAGGAGCCATCTCTAGAGAGCCAGTTGCCTGGATTACAGCTCTGATGTGGGCTCTCCTGGTAGGGAACGTGCCAGCTTCAATGGGAAGGTGCGGTGTGTTTGTGCACAGCTCACCCTTCCACATCCAACACTCCCAAAGCAAAAGCGTCTCATCAGGCTAATTAGAGTGGTTGAGGTGCACTCATGATTACTATTGGCCCTCTCCCCAGCTCTGCAAGCCATGATCTACCACTGTTGATTTTGCAGTGTACTTCTAATGATTTCCTTTATTTTCTCAATCTAAATTTTCCTTTCGAGGCTGGCAATGTTGGGTCTATCTGTGTGGTGCAAACTCCTCTGCCCAAGGGCAACAGTGATAGTTTCTGTTAGTCCTAGCATAGTACTTAGGAGGTTTGCATTACTCAACTTGGAAACCAGTGATAAATTTTCTTACAGGTTTGCATTATTTTATGTGTGGTTTCTAGTATTGGTGTTCCTTGAGGGAAAAAAACAGTATCTGCACCTTAATGGTGCCTGTAAAACCAGAAACATAATAGGTTCTAGTACACACTCATTGAATTAAATCAAAATGTTATTCTATTTTCATCAGAACTCTTATAGTTTCATAAAATACAGAAATGGCCTCATTGGTCTTGAGAAAAATATCCTTCATAGAAATTCACTAATACAGCATAAAGGGAAGTTTTGACTTACATTTTTACATTAAGTTTATTTCCAAGTCAGAGTACACTGAAAAGTATAGTATTTCATGCAACCTATGTGCTTGGTGTATACAAATGTTAGTTGTGTGTAGGAAAATTGTCTTTGACACCTTGGCCTTTGGGTTGTCAGAGTTGGTTGAGTAGCACTAATGAAAGCTGGCATTTTTCTTCCCATGTTAAAACCCTAGGATCATGGGAGTGGGACACACTTCAGGAGCATACTGTGGAGCTCTCTTCAGGGTTAGCCTTCTTGGAACATCGGATACCACTTCTGTCCTTAAAACTCTCAACTTGAAATCAGAGATGTGTAAAGTCAAGCAAACAAGGCAAAGGTTAATGCAGAAAGGCTAATGGTAAACGCGCAGAGGCAGCAGCCTGCAGTGTAACCCGCTGGAGGGCTTCCCTTCAGAGACCCGCGACCATGTGAGCTGGAAATTCGATGAGGGAGATACTCCCTAAGTGGCCTTGCCTCCTGGAACCTCAGCTGAAAGTGTGGCAGGGTTCAGGCAAAGGTGGTAGGAGACTGCAGGACCAGGAAAGCACGGCTGCTTACTTGTGTGTCACCTCCAAAGAGCAAATGCCTAAGACAGGAAAACAAAGCAAATGGGAATGATTTCATGAGCCCGTAGAGGAGGCTCCACACCTGGAAAGATGGCCACAAAACGCTATTCCATCTAGTTGGCCAGAAGATATCCATGTGAGCTGAGTTTCAGTTTTAAAATTCTCTTGAGGATTAGGGAGCAGATGATGAGCAGCTAGAATGTAGAATAAAATAATTACTTAAACAGTTCTACGTAAAGCAATAAAGCTTATTGTAAATAGTAAACAAAAGTATTCCATATTGCAGATTTTCCTGATTCTGGGCGGGTACCGAGCCTACAAATTGTGGTGGCGCAGGTTGTAGGGTTGATGTCTCAGCTGCCAATCAGACCACTTGGGAAGTGGTTCTTGGAAGAACTGGCTGCAAAGAGGAACCAGAATGTATGGGGCTGCTCTTGGGCAAGCACAAGGAATGGTGTGTATTACATAACTGTTGTATGATAGGCATTCTGCCGGACCGTTTATGTACAGTTACTTCTTCAAACTTCTCATTCATCCTTGGCTTTCAATTTATTTTGAGAAAACTGAGACCCTAGAAGGTTAAGAAATTTGGCGTAGTTATATAACAAGTAGCATCTTCATTGTAAGGGCACCAAATTATTTATACCTGATTAAACACTTCTTGCTTTTCTTCAGAGAAAACAAAGCAGAAAAGGAAATCTAAATCCAAAATACTGAAAGTTGTATTATTCAAACAGATTTGGTGTTTTATTTATGTGACCCTCATCTTCATAATTCACTCCTTTGAGGCATCTGCTTATTTCATTATTTTGGTTTAACAATATAAATAAATGATAAAAGTAGCCCAATGACTATGTTCATTTATGTTAAATTAGTTATATTTTAAATGGTATATTATGCCAAAAATAAATATGTATTAAAATGCTAATTTTACCTGTATATATTACATTCCACATGTAATATTATTTATAAAATAGCCATGCCTGTATCCTCTCAGACCAATTCAATTTTAAGCATAGTGACAGGATTCTAATAGAAATTAGAATTTGCCAGCCAATATTGAATTGAAAATGCCTTCATTCAAAATTTCCTACAAATGATCTTTAGAAATGCATTTTAAATTTCATTCTAGTGAAGCCAACTTAAAGTGAATCTTAATGGACTAGAGAAAAATAGATTTTGAATTGATTTTCCCACAAAATATGCAAAGCCCTATTTTTAAATACATTTTTCTGCAGTATTGTGCCTTTTCTCTGTTTAGGACTGGACTCATCTAAACTATTTCTTTTCCAGATTTTACTTAGGTTATCAGTGAATTAATTTCTTAGAATTTCCAAAGTGGATAGGGAAAGTCTGGATTCCAGATCCTGTTGACTTCAGGCTAACAGTAGTGTATTTGCCTGTAGCTGTTCTCAAGAATTGTGTGCACATTTTACTGTATAACCTGTTTTCTGACTTCATTCTTCAGAGTCATTTGCAAAGCAGGGCGCTGTCTGTGGGTGTTCCCCCCGACTCCACAGGTCCACCAGGCAGGCTGTAGACACCAGACAACATCTCTGCGAGGCATTTCTCTACATCTTTCTCTTTTGCTTGCTTCTTGTTAGCTACAAAGGTACGTACTGTGCCAGGCCCTAAGCTGGTTTCAACAGCTATTTATTTAGATTGTGTGAACTGGAGCTGAACTTGAACCCAATTAATAGCAACTGAACTTGAACAAACTGATATGAAATCATTACAGGCTCAGTTCCCCGGTCCATTATCCCTGAAGAGATCATCCGACAGCACTCCAGGTGCCTTTTCTATGCCAAATCTTGGTGCAGTGCCCAATCAGAATGTGTCGGGGGATTAGAAGTTGGGTTGCATTGGAGTTAGCTCATTACCACGTTTGTGATAGTTTTCACAAAGAGGAGAGGTGGTGATCCCACTGGGAGGGATTGCAGAGAAGGCTTTGTTTTCAGCACCATCTGGCACACGGTTGGCACTCATTAACACAGCACAGTGTCGATTAAAATAATAATCATACACGGTAGCGGTGCTGCTTGCATTGGTCCTCACCTTTGGCCTCTCAGCAAACTAAATGGAAGCAAGGAAGGCTGAGGAGTTGCCTGTGATAACCAGACTCTCGGTTTGCATCTTTTATGGTGCCAGTACCTTTTACAAATCAGCTAGTTTATTTTTGTTTCCTCTATTCATTTTTTAAATAAATGGATTTTTAAAAAAATTTCTTCTGGGGCCGGGAGTTTGGCTCAGTGCCTTAAGCGCCTGCCCTGGCAGGCGCGAGGTTGCGAGTTCAATCCCCGGTGCCGCAAAAAAAAAAAAAAAAAAAAAAAAAAAAAAAAATTTCTTCTGGGAATCTCATGAACCCAGTCCTGTTCTGTGCTATGAAGACTCTAGTAATGGAAGTCCAACTGTAGATAAACTTCCTCTTCCATGCTATAGCAGGAAGATACGTGGTTCAAGGGAAGTTATATGATGTTACTTCTTCCACAGTTTGAATTAAATATAAAGGGTGTAAGCTTTACTTCTTTATTTTTATTTATTTATTTTTTTCAGCACCGGGGATCAAACTCATAGCCTCACACCTGTCAGACAGGTGCATAAGCCACTGAGCCAAACTGCTAGCCCTAGTTTTTTGAGGCAGGGTCACACTGTGTAGCTCAGGCCGGCCTTGCGCTCACGTTGTAGCCCAAACTGGCCTCAAACTCACAACGCTCCTCCTACCTCAGCCTCCCGAGTGCTGGGATTAAAGGCATGCGCCACCACTCCCAACTGGCTTTACTTCTTTAAAAGATGCATTAGTGGACTCAAGAATCCAAGTAGTTAGATTAGACTGTGCTTTCTTTCCTCATGAAAGCCCACGAGCGTTGCACCGGCCTCCCCAGGCCTTTGGTCAGCAGCTGTTACTTCCATTCAGTCTGAGGAGTCAGACTCTGGCAAGTGACCCTGTGTAGGGGAGAGGTGCGCAGGCTCTCCGAAGCATCTGTCTGGCTTTGCCTCCCTTTCTCACTAGGCGTGGGGAGGGAGGCAGGGGTGAGGTGGGCCTTTGTCCAGGTTTGTCGATCAATTCTTTCTAGTAAAATACTATGGTTCATTTCTTTATCATGTTAGAAACTATTTGATGTGAGTGAATTTCCCCTAGCTATATAGTTCATTCATACCATACTAGATAGTGAAGCATATTATTTGTTCCCAGAGCAGATTCTGCATATCTTACACAACAGATACTCACTGTGTGTTTCAGGCCCATAGACTGGTGTCAGGAGTAATGACACTGGGGTTTTCTCCAGTTGTGAAACCATACATATAGCACATCCTCCAGTGTCTTAGTGATTTGTGTCCTGCGATGCTGAGTTTAACCAAGGTTTTTTAATTCTGTTTACCATTAGGTATGTGGAGAAACCTTTTAAAACTGGCTTTGTGCATCAGTGTTTAAATATCATTCATTCCACCAAGAAAAGATGACAGACATTTTAGATGCCAGGAAAGATTAAATGCATTCAGTGTAACTAGCGGCACTAAAAAGGGCTGCGTCTTTGTATTTTTGCTGTTTATCTTCTTCCCAGCAGTGGAATATTGAGCTTCCCAGGCTATGATTCAGGTATTAATGCCGAGTGGAGGTCAGGCAAGAGTGTGCTCAGTCTGCGGCACTTAGATAGCAAAGGCAAACTGCTCACGGCTATTAGTCAGGAGTTTCTGTGCGCCAGTGATTGCATGCTTGCAGCTCGTAATCAGGGTGATTCACAGCCCCTGTGACAAGGGCTGCGGTGGCTGTGTTTTCCTTTTGGGCTGTTGTTGTTGCCTAAAGTGTCAGCCTTTCTCCTACAGCCCTGCCCTGTGACACATGCACAGTAGCCTTTGGTCACGCTGACCAGCTCCCTGCAGACATCGTGGGCCACTTTTATTATCTTAGAGGAGTCATCTCTTGCAGTAAGCCCTTGAAAGAGTAAATTGAAACAAACATTTTGGGTTTTTTTTGTTTTTCTTTTGTTTGTTTGTTTCTTAATTGTTACTCCAGAACTGTTGACAAAAGTTTTGCCACAGTTCTGTCTTACCCTGTGTGATTTTCCAATTCCCTGCTTTGGTTAAACTGTGAACACACTTGAGAATCAGGAAGATGTGATGCTGTTGGGGTTTTTGTACCCTTGGAACTGAATGACTGGTCTGAATTCCTGCTGACCAGACATGTACAAAGCCACAAGTTTCCGGGGTTTCATATCAGCCTGGTTCTGAGTCCAAGAGTAACACCTGTTCCATGTTTCTGTTCCCACCATACCTGTGGTCTCCTGACCCAACACACGTGCACTTTGTACCTGACCATGTAAGTTGAACCAGCAACTTGTACTGCAAGTTTCTCAGCTAATTCCAGGTATCTTGCTTCAGACTCACTTGTATTCTCTACATGATTGCTCCACCTGCACTTGTCCCAACTTCCTCTACCTTTCCTTAAGGTCTTGAACATTTAAACAGGTCTCCGTATGCTACAGTATGGCCAAACAACAGGAAGAAGACTGGCAGGATTTCCTTTCTCATGAGCTTCCCTCTGGCTATTAGAAATCATATGTGTGAATGAATGTACAAGATTATCTCCAAGGGTAATATTTCAGTGAAGAAAATACAACAGGATAAAGGACTGGAGAGCTACTAGGAGAAGCCTACTCTAGAAGGAAATGGAGTTGTAGAAAACCGTCGTAAGTGGAGGGTTTAGCTAGTCCAAACTAGAAAGGGCACCCTGAGCCAACTTGGAAAGATGAAGAGCCAGAGAGGAGGTAAGCAGGCCGCAGTGAACTGAGGAAGGCCAAGGGAAGGGCACCAAAGGGCAGAGATAAGGCCAGATCACAGAGGCCCTTTCTGAAATTTTATTTTAAAATACTTAACAAATAAAATCACATCTATTTTACATGTATGATGATTTGATATATGCTTTTGTGTACTGATCACCACAACCAAAATAATTAGCATAACCATCACCACCATTAGGTCATGTGGGGGGTGGGCATGAGGATATTATAAATTTTTACCAAGATTTGTTACCAAATTTTAACTAAGCAATGCAGTGTTATCGATGCTTGTCACCATATTATACATGTGATTCCCAGAACTTACTCATACTATAACTGAAAATCCGTACTTCCTGTTCAACCTCTGTCTCCCTCACTCCCTCATGCCTGGCAGTAAGCACCGTATTTTTTACTTCTGTGATTTTGACTTCTTTAGATTCTACATTCATTCACGGTCAGACAGTTTTTATCTTTCCTTGTCCAACTTAGTTCACTCAAAATGCTCTGTTCTGGATTGATCTATGTTGTTTCAAATTGCATGATTTCTTTTTTTTTGTAGCTGAATAATATTCCTCTGTATGTGTGTATGTGTGTGTGTGTGTTCGTGTGTCTAAAGTCTTCTCCATCTGACCATCAGTGAACACATGGGTTGTTTCCACATCATGATTACAGCCAACAATGATGCTATGAACATAAATTTGTATATATATACACATATAGATAGATTTAGATAATTTTATTTATATATATAAAAGTATACAATTACATATAATTTTATATATGTAAAATTAATTTCCACATTTTTAATTTTTTGAGGCATCTCTATTATTTTCCTTAACAACTGCATCAGTTTACATTTCCAGTGTTTACAAAGCATTGCATTGAATCCATGGTCATTTTGTATGGTACAGATTTTAGCAACATTGATTTTTTTCTAAACCATAAACAGGAGATATCTTTCATTTTATTTTTAGTGTCTTCAATTTCTTTTATCAATGTCATATTTTTTAGTGTACAGATCTTTCATCTCATATCAACAAGATAAAGGATAAAAACCATATAATCATCTCAATAGTTGTAAAAATAATCATTAACTCATAAAAACTCTTACCAACTTGTTTGATTAAATGCAACATTCTTTTTTTAAATTTTATTTTAAGGAGAAAAAATAAAGCAAAATTTCAAAACAAGATAATAGAAGAGTAACAATGGTTAATATGTTGCATATTGTTATCTTTAGTTTCTTAGAGAATGAGATACAGGCATTTGTCCAAACAATATTAGCATAAACCTTACTTTTCAATGAACTGAAAGAAATTAGTAGTATAACTATTTGAACTATCTTCTGTGTATATATATATATATATTTTTTTGCTTTTTCCTTCTTTCATTTCTTCTTTCCCCCATCCAAGTTTCTCTTTCCTTTTGAACAGTTTCTTCCCATTTCATAGTTTCTATTGTACATTTTGGATCTTATTTACTCTCAGTTTCTCACACAAGGGAGACAATATGATGTTTTCACATGTGAGTCTTGTTTATTTCACTTATGAGTATGGTCTAAATTTGCATGCACTTACCTATAAAAGTCTCTAGTTTATCCTTTATGACTGAGTAGTACTCCATTATATAAAAAGACCACATCTTTTGTGTCCATTCCTCAGTTAATGGGCACTTGGGTTGTTTCCAAGATCTAGCTATTACCAATTGTGTTGCTATAAATATGGACACACACATATCACTGTGGTACAGTGCTTTAATTCTTCTGGGAAGATACCCAGAAGGGGAATAGCTGGGTCAAATGGAACCTCCAATCTTAGTTTTTTGAGCGGTCTTCTCCACACTGATTAGCACAGTGATTACACCAGTCTACATTCCCACCAACAGTGTAGAAGGGTTCCTCTTTCCCCAGAAACCCCCCTCCCAGCAATTGTTATCAGTTGATTTCTTGATAATAGCTATTCTTTCTAGGGTGAGATGGGATCTCAGTGTTGCTTCAGTTTACATCCCTCTAATGACCAGTAATGTTGAACATTTTTTCATGTATTTATTTACTGTTTGTGTTTCTTCATTGAGAAATGTATATTAATCTCATATGCCCATTTTTGGATTGGGTCTTTAAATTTGGTTAAGTCTGATTTTTTTGAGCTCTTTATATGTTCTTGATAGTAATTGTTTGTCTGAGGAACAGCTGGCAAACATTTTTTCTGACACTGTGGGTTGTCTCTTCACTCTGTTGGTGGTTTCTCTTGTACAAAAGCTTTTTAGTAAGATGAGATCCCAGTTGTTGATTCTTTGCAATAGTTCATGTGCAATTGGGGTTTTAGTCATAAAGTCTTTCCCTAAACCAATGTCTTTAAGAGTTTTACCTATTCTGTCTTCCAGCAGATTTAATGCTTGTTTTAATATTTAGATCTTTGATCCATTTGGAATTTAGTTTAGTGCATGGTGAAAGATAATGGTCCAAATTTGATCTTCAGCATGTGTAGAGCCAGCACCATTTATTAAAGAGGCTATCTTTCATCCAGTGAATGTGTTTGTCAGAGATAAGGTGGTTGAGGATGTCTGGAGTTGCTTCTGCGTCTTCTAATCTGTTTCATTTATCTTTGGCTCTTTTTTTTTCCTGTACCACGCTGTTTTTATCATGGTAGCTTTATAGTATAATTTTCAGGTCAGGAATTGTGTTGTCCCCTGCCTTGCTTTGTTGCCCAGAATTGCCTTTGCTGTTCTATGTCTCTTCTGATTCTAAATGAATTTTTGAATGGTTTTCTCTAATTCTGTGAGATATGCTGATTAAATTTTTATTGGAATTGCATTAAATTGTATAGCAGTTTTAGAAGCATGGCCATTTTCACTACATTGGTTCTTCCTACCCAAAAGCAAAGGATATCTCTCCATTTTCTGATAATCTCTTAAATCTCCTCTTTTAGAGTACTGTAGTTTTCAGTGTAGAGGTCTTTTACATCCTTCATTAGATGGATTCCTAGGTCTGGTCTGCTCTTTTCTTTTCTTTTCTTTTTGGATGCTATTGTGAAAGGTGTTGTTTCCCTAATTTCTCTCTCAATGAGTTTGTTTTTTGTACAAGAAAGCTATTAATTTTTGAGTGATAACTTTGTATCCAGCTATGCTACTGAATTTGTTTATTAAATCTAGCAATTATTTAGTGGAGTTTTTGGGGTCTTCTAAGTAGAGTATCATGCTATCTGCATACAAAAATAGTTTGAACTTCTTCCTTTTCTATCGTTATTCCTTTTACTTCTTTATCTTATCTAGTTGCTCTGGCTCAAGTTTCCAGGACTGTATTGAATGAGAGCAGAAACAATGGACATCCTTGTCTTGTTCCTGATTTTAGAGTGAAAGCTTTCCGTTTTTGTCCATTTATATAGAGAACCCTTTCCCATCCTTGTCACAGTCCAGGGTGCTTTATATGTGTAATCCCATGCATTTAGTATTACGTTGGCTGTTGATTAGTCATAGATGGCTTTTATCAGATTAGGCAAAGACCATATATTCCAATTTCCTGTAGGGTTTTTATCATGAATGGGTGCTAGACTTTGTTGAAAGCTTTTTCTGCATCTATTGAGATAATCATATGGTTTTTATCCTTGGCTCTGTTAATGTGGTGAATTACATTTATTGATTTACATTTGTCAAACCATCCATATATCACTAGAATGAATTCTAGTTGGTCATGGTACATAATCTTCTTGATGATTTGCTGCAGTCTGTTTGCCAGTATCTTATTAAGGATTTTTACATCTATGTTTGTTAGTAGGATTGGCCTGTAGTTCTCTTCTTAGTTGGGTCTTTCTCTGATTTTGGTATTAGTGTAATGCTAGCTTCCAGGAATGAATTTAGGAGTATTATTTCCCTTTCTAGTTCATTAAAGAGTTTGAGAAGTAGTCATATTAGGTCTTTGTGAAATTTCTTGTAAAATTCAGCAGTGAATCTGTCAGGGAGTATGGGTTTGATCCTGTGTCCCCCCAAGGCCTCATGTGATTTGGATGGGGCTGAGTCTGGCATTTGTGATTGGTTTGTTGTCTAACACTGGGATTGGCAGTGTGAGTGCTGCACCCGCCCAGGAGTGGAGTGACATACAGTGTAAGGAAGGTGTGTCTTCTCTCCTTTTCTCTGTCTCTGATTTGCCTTGCTGTTTGGCACCCACCATGAATGGCTGCCTGGCCACACCATGCTGCCTTGGAGCCAACTAAGTATGGACTGAAACCCCTGAGAACTGTAAGAAATAAACCTTTCCTGCCCTAATTTTGGGCAAAAGGTATTTTGTCTCAGCAACAAGTGAAAAGTAACTAAGACACAAGTACTGGTTCTGTGTTGGTAAGTTTTTAAAAACATCTTCAATTTCATTGATCAGTATTGGTTTATTTAGGATTTTTATATCTTGTTGATTCAGCTTTGGTAGTTCATATGTATCTAGGAATCTGTCCATTTCTTCTACATTTTCCATCTTATTATAAGTTCTTAAAGTAGGTATAGATGATCTTCTGAATTTCTGCAAGGTCTGTTGTGATTGCATGAATTTGAGTCTTTCCTTTTTTTTTTTTTTTTTGATAAGGTTGGATAAGGGTTTTTTGTTTTTTTTTTTTTTTTTTTTTTTTTATTTTTTTTTTTTTTTTTTTTTTTTTTTTTTGATAAGGTTGGATAAGGGTTTGTTGATATTGTTTAATCTTTCAAAGAATCAACTCTTTGATTCATTGATTCTTTGTATTGTTTTCTTAGTCTCCAGTGTGTTTATTTCTGCTCTGCTCTTTATAATTACTTCCCTTTTATGAGAATTTTATTTAGCATGCTCTTCTCTTTCTAGAAGTTTGAGGTTCACCATTAAATTGTCTGTTTTCACTTGCTCTGTTTTCCTAATATGGATATTCACTGCTTTAAGTTTTCCTTTTAGGACTGTTTTCATTGTGTCCTTTAAGTTGCAGTATGTTGTATTGTCATTGTCATTGAATTGTAGAAACTGTCTGATTTCTTCTTTAATTTTGTCTGTGACCCACTGGTTGTTCAGGTGGGTACATTTAATTTCCATGTGATCATGAAGTTCTTGTGCTTTCTTTTGCCATTGATTTCCAATTTCATTGCACTATGGTCTGATAGTATGCTTGGGGTAATTTCACTTCCTTTGCATTTAGTTAAGTGTGTTCTTTAAGCTAGGGTGTGATTTATTTTGGAGAATGTCCTATGTGCAGCTGAGAAGAATGTGTATTCTGTTGCCATGGAATACTCTGTAAACATCTAACAAGTCCATTTATTCAAAGGTTTGGCTTAGTTTTAATAGTTCATTGTTGAGTTTTTGCCTAGTTGATCTGTCTTTTTTGTGACAGTGGGGTTTTGAGATCCACCAATACAATTGTATTAGTGCTTATTTCATTTTTCATGTCCATTAATATTTGTTTTATATAGTTGGGTGCACTGATATTTGTTGCATATATATTTATGATTGTTATCTCTTTCTCTTGGATCATTCCCTTTACAAGAATGTCATGACCTTTTTTGTCTTTCTTAATCAGTCTTGGCTTCAAATACACTTTGTCAGCAAATAGAATAGCTACCCTTGATTTTTTCTGAATTCTTATTGCATGGACTATTGTTTTCCATCTTTTGACTTTCAATCTGTAAATTTCTTTTTGAATTAAATGTATTTCTTATATGTAGCATATTACTGGATTTTACTTTTTGATTCATTCTGCCAGTGTATTTCTTTTGATTGGTGAATTGAGATCATTAACATTGATAATTATAACTGATATGTATTGACTTACCTGTAGCATGTTCTGTTGTTGTTACCCCCCTTTTGTGTTCCTCCCTCTGATTAATTGTTTGCCTTGCCTGGAAAATCCCTTCTGTTGGGGTTCACGGAGTTAAAGTCCTTGTTATTTCTTTCTAGAATGTCCTTCAAAACATTTTGGAATGCTGGTTTGGTCATATATTTCCTCAGATGTTCTTTGTCATGAAAATATCTTATTTCTCCATCAGTTTTGAAAGATAGTTTTGCAGGGTACATCAATCTGGGTTGAAGGCTGTTTTCCTGTACAGCTTGAAATACTTTACTCTAAAATCTCCTTGACTTGAGGGCTTGTGCTGAGAATTCAGCTGTGATTTTGATGGGCTTTCCTTTGTAGGTGATTTGCTTCTTTTCCCTGTTGGCTTTTAAGATTCTATTCTTGTATTTATTTCTAGAATCCTGACTATGATATTCATGGCTGCAGATTTTTTTTTGGGGGGGGGGGTTTGGTCACAGCTACTTGGAGTACTATATGCCTCACTTATCTGTATGTCAAATTCTTTTTTCCTACCAGCGAAGTTTTCTTCCATGATGTAAGTGAAGTTTTTTTTAATATCATTTGTGCTCTCTCCTGCTTTTTCATTGACTCAAATCAATCTTAAATTATTCTTCTTTGCCCCATCTATCAGCTGCTGCATTGGTTTCTCATGGTCCCTTGTTATTTAGGAAATCTTTCTTTTCATAATCGCTAACCACAAGCCTGTCTTCTGTAACATCCTTACATTGGCTTACTCTACTGCAGGTACTTTAAATTGAATTTTTATTCCCCTGGATATTTTCTTGAATCTGCTTTATGGATTCCATTTCTTTCCTATGCTGACCATTCATGGCTTTCATCAATTCCTTAAACTCTTCTATTTTTTTAATCTCTATCTTCTCTAAGGTCACTAAGCATGTTTTTTGTTTGTTTGTTTATTTGTTTTTGTTGTTGTTGTTTTTGAATGCTGTCTCTGCAGTTATCTGAGAAATTATTTCTGATTTGATTTATTCTAAAGCTTCATTCAGTTTCTTTGTTGTTGCCACTATAGAGAGGCCAGGTGGGTGGCTTTCAGGTTGTCCAACCTCATTGTCCCCTGGGTTTGCCTTTGGTGAACTGGATGTCTGGGATTACATCTTGTTTAAGTGTCTTCTTGCTTTCTTTTTTTTCTTTCTTTCTTTTTTAGTTTAGTTCCTGGGGTGATGCTCCTAAATTGCCTATAGTGGGTTGCTTTATTGCTTGTATTTAAAACCCTTAGGAAATGACTACTTTTCCTAGGTATTTTCCAGGTGGAGCTGGGATTTGGGTTCTGAGTCTGTCGCAAGATCCTTCAATTTGTTGGGGGTGAGAAGTCACTGCCTGCTTGGCCCAGCCTCTGGTTCTCTGACACTGTGCCACAGTATTTTCTATTGTTTAGTCAATCACTATCTTGGAAAACTAGGAAAAAATAGCTGTTTATATTTTTAAATTTTATTTTGAAGTGAATAAAACCAAACAGAATAAAACATAATAAAGTCAATCAAAACAAAACTGTGAAAATGACACAGCACTACAAAAACAGAATAACAGGTAATCAACAATGGCTACCATAATGCCTCTTGTTATCTTCAAAATTGCTGCCCATACCTTCAGACATGATAAAGTCAAATGAAATCAATCAAAACAGAACATTGAATAAAAATGATAAAACAGAGCAAAACAAAACAGAACAATATTGGATTTCAAAAACAAGACAGAAGGAAACCCCCCACAGTTGCCATACTGCACATTGTCATGCTCCAAATAGATGCTCAGGTCACCGGCTCCAGGCCTACAAAGTCAATCAAACAACAACAAGCATCAAGTTATTCTGTGTCTCAGTTGCTATCAACTCAGCCTGCACTCCCCCCGAATCAGCTTGCTGCCCACCAAGGGGTGGGGGTGGGGTTCTTGTCTCGCAGCCCACTTGCTGGTTGACCTATGGGAAAGGTGAATTGGTCCCTTGTTTCTCTTAGTGGTACTGCATGGCTGCCACTGGCTCACAGGAAGGGCAAATTGGCTTTCTGTTTTCCTCCCCAGTCCCCACATGGCTGCCAGTGGCTAATGGGAAGGACAAATTCACTTCCTATTTTTCTTCTTGGCCCCTGTATGGCTGCTGCTGGCTCACAGGAAGGGCAAATTGGCTTCTCGTTTCTCTCCCCAGGTGCCACATGGCTACAGCAAGAGTAGCTGTTAAGAACAATTATGTCACTTTTGGCTAAAGTGGTACCATCAGCAATAAAAATAGCATTAACACAGCCTAGAACACAACAAACTAAGGTAAACATTAATTTGCTACCTTTAACCATATGAGCTAGATTTGTGGTTATATACCAAAATCCAAAACAAACCAGAAAATTATATGTGGTATATAAATTCTCAGTAAGTCATTTTTTCCCTCAGGAGTTAAAATTTAAAAGGGGTTAGGGAGAAAATGGAGAAGTAGAAGAAGAGGAAGAGATTAGAAGTAAGGTTGGAGGACAAAGTGGGATCATGCCAACTTTGGGAAACTGGTACAAAACACTGTAGGGGAAGAGAGTAGGATTAAATGAAGAACAGAACAGAACAAGAACCATAAAGAGGCTGGAAACCACATACATATTTATATAAAAACAAGAGCAAACAAGGAGAAAAGAAAAAAAAGCAAAACAAAATAGCACAAAAAAATCCCCCAAAAACAAACACAAAACTACCACCACAAAGAACAAAAAGAAAAACAAAACAAAACAAAAACCAGCAAAGACAGACAGAAAGAAAAAAAGAAAAAAGTCCACTTCCAGATTTGTCTGTGCTGTCACTGGTAGACAGCGTGTGGAGGCAGAGTGCCTGTGCATGCTGATTTACGCCAGAAAGCTGGAAGTAGGTTTTTGGTGGGGCAGTGGATAATCTTAGTGAGCCTGCACCTTCTGGTTGAGGCCAGACTCAGGCTCTTTCAGCCTGCAGCTGTCCATGCACTTCCTAGGGCCTGAGCTGAGCTGGGAGCCACTGGAAGGAGCCAGCAGCTGCTCTAGTTCTGAGCTCAGCTGGCCCATCTCCAAGATAGCTCTTGGCCAATCACTCTTGTGCAGGACGACTGAGCCCTCCGCAGTCACCGCCAGCCAGTGCCATCCTCCACGTCCACTGCTTCCCTCCACTGCTGCGTCTCTCTATGGAGGCCTCTGGGTTTGCCAGCCATCACCATGTGTCCACAGGTTTGAACAGCTCCTTTCATGCAGTGAGTCCCATCTCAGGGAGAAGGCACCACCGCCTGCCTCCTTGTTCTTCATGTAAGATTCTCTCTTCACTCTCTCTGTGGGCTTCAATTTGCACTCCAGAACCTTCCAGGGTCCAGAGGACCTATTTCTCTTTTGCTTGTCTTCCTTGCGTTGCTACATTCCACCATCTGGATGGCAGCTCTCAGAGAGGTTCTTTCTCTGCTGCTTACCACTCCCACCATTGTTCTAATAGGATAGTGTATATTAGTACCTGTTCTGTTCTTACCCAGTCCTGGGAGTGTCTTTCTTCTATGGGTTCGGAGCTCTTCTAAGGTAATCATTCATCTTTTTCATCTTGTCAACTGTCCTGTGGGACTCTCTCTAATAGCTATAACTCTCCTTCCTGTTCCTAGCACTTTTCAGTAACTGTTTAGCTGTCTTAGGGACATCATATTATAAATTATGGTGTACAAGTCAATCTCTTTAGAATCCTTAGAGAATACTATTTTTTTTTAATGTAAGCAAAATTTTATTAAAGGTAGAAAGAGAAACAGGCTCTACAGAGTGACTTTGGACCAAGTAAAGGTAGTAAAAGAAGTACGTTCTACAGTATGAGGGTGGCCACCATACAAGAGAACACAATGGCCTGAAGATGACTATGTTACAGAAATCACTGTTGCCCTAGTAATTAACACATTTCCTAGCACTTAGCAAGTATTTAGTATATGTCTGGGCAAAATATATGTTGAATAGGACATAAATCTCCAAAAAAGCTAGAAGACCCATGGAAATGGATTATCAGTGAGATTCATGGACTAAATGTGTTTCCTTAAGGAGTTTGTCATCCTGAGAGTTTCCAACCCAATCTGAGTTTTCAGATGACTAGGAAGTATCCTTCAGGTGTAGACCTTCTTTTCCCCAGGTCTGTGACTGTCACTCAAAGCCAGGAATACCTTTAATATTTCAGGCCAGTATATAAACATGCTATGTAACTTTACTATGTAGCATGGTCTGATATTCACTCTACCATCATGGGTTAGAGTGCTGAGCATAAGGCCTTAAATTATTTTCAGGACTCATGAGTGACTTGTAAAACACAGACTAGAAAAAGCCTGCTTATGAGGATCACGAAATTTCCCTGAGTAGAATTATGGAGAAACCACAATGGACCCTAACCTGGACCCCAGGATTTCTTGGTGCATACCGGCTATTTTTTAAATATTTATATGAAGTAGCAGTGGCCATATAGGAACCAAATAAGACAAACCATCATTGACAAATACAATTAAATTGTGCGCTAAGGGCAGATTTGTGGTTTAGAATTGAATTGTTCTCATGCTGAAAAGTTGTTCGAGGTAGGTCCACCAGTCACTCAAGTCTCTGATACCTACACACCACGTTGTAAGTGTTTTAGGTAAATGTGTTCCTCCTAAAGTGAAACTGTGGGCTCAGTGAGACATAGGGAACTTAACATTTCCTCTGCCAATATGTTGTTATAAATATTGCTGTTAAGCATGCACAAATAGCAGAACTATTTCAGTCTTTTTATCTCTTTAAAACTAATTTAAATCTGAACATTAAAAGACTGTTTGATACCATATGTTTGTTTTAGATAGGAAATGAATTCTTTTCTAAACATAAGGGCTTATGAAATTTGTATTCTAAACATAAGGGCTTATGAAATTAGAATATGGGAGTGAAAGCAGTGGTAAATTGTTTTACGGCCACAGAGCCCTCCCATCTTAGTGATGCAGCTTCGTAGCCCTCTCATCAGTGGAGGAGTCTATTTTGCCATTCCTGGCTAAAATGCGTTATTTGTGTGCTTTGCTATGAATCCAGCATTTGCTGGGTAGTCTCTCTTTTTGTTTGCTATGTAAGCATAGTCTGAAGTTGCTGGTTATTCCATCTGAAGACTATTTAAAAGCTACTTTTGAAAGTGATCAGAGGCTGTGGACAAGAAACATCACAAGCCTTTTGTGAAAATATTAGATAGACTTTAAGAGTATACACAAAGACTGTCACAAACTAGAAAGATACTTATCACACATCCCATTTAGTTGTAGACATGGAAGGAACAAAATAAAAGACGCAGCAATATCACTGGCATACCTGAATATTCATTGTATTTTGAGGCCTATACACCTTCTCTGTGAAAGCAACTCTGTGTGCGTGTGTTCCAGTCTTGACAGATAAAACAGAGTGAGATGACCTCGACAAGCACAGGATAAAGACAGCTCTGATGGTATCCAGGCTTTCATGTGTAGCTTATAAGGGCAGTTCCTTCTTTGCCAAGTCAGCCGTGTTTGAAAACAGCTCTGTGTATTGGTTTGCTTGCCCTGAGAAGACCTGAAAGATGAGATTATGATCCTTCATCTCAAATTAAGGC
This sequence comes from Dasyprocta punctata, assembly GCA_004363535.1. NCBI lineage: Eukaryota > Metazoa > Chordata > Mammalia > Rodentia > Dasyproctidae > Dasyprocta > Dasyprocta punctata. The sequence goes on from RJWM01000688.1 coordinate 21,058, forward strand.
TGCTTGTCTCAGGAACTATTTGACAAGTTCCAAAGCTGGCCTCTGATGAGAACCCTCATTTAATGTTTGTCATCAGGGGTAGGTCTGTGTTGTTAAATTCCGTTATCAGTTTCCCTCTCATCTTGGTAGATTCTGCTCTGTTAATCTGTGACTTCTTATCAGTACTGTTTATTTCACACTACTCAGTTATATAATAATTGAATTCAGTTATATCTAAAAACTGAGCCAGTATCATGCAGTACTTAGGAGGTAGTGTATTAGAAATATAATGAATTTAGATGTAAACTAGATGAAACAGGTCATTACCTTCAAGTTGGTAAGCATCTCATGTTCTGGCTGAATTTGGTATGTTCGTAGGACCTATAAGAAAAATAATGATACAAATTTTCTTGTTCTGAGAATTCCTTTAAAAGCATCATCGATCTCTAAGTATTGGCTTATGTACTTATAACTGATACAAACTCATCCATTTCTTTGACTCTCAGAAATCCATTTGTGGAAAATATTTTAAATTTTAACCAAATTTCTTCTTGCTCATACTTTAGCATTAGCAGATAATCTTTGTTGTTAGCCAGTTTGCGTCTTCTTGAAGAATTATAGAAACAAAATCTACTTGTGTACCTGTGGCCTTTGCATTTTGATATACATTGAATTTGATGCCAGGAGTTACACAGAAAAGTCAATAATGATCTGTGGATGTTTGCCTTGCTTATGCCTCTGGGTGGATTACTCAGCTGGGGTAATGTTCCCCAGCTTGTGTAAGGGACCTATTTAGTAGCAAGACTGCAGCCATATGAAACATCTGGGTGGTCTTAAAGAGTACTTTCAAGTGGATTAGATTTCACTTATCTAATTTGAGGTCAAGATGGCTTAGACAGCTGGGCCAGTTCTACATCATGGGCAAAATATAACCTCTTCCTACCAGATGCATAAGATAAAAGGTACCCGAGGTTAAGGCTGAGCTTTGGGTTCCAGGAGAAGGTACGGGTCAACAAATGAGGTCTCAAACCACAGTTGCAAATGTTGGAAAAGTCTCCAAGCAGAAAATAGTTGGATTTTCCTCTGGCACTTCAATTAGGCATGTTCCCTGCCAGAAAGTCCAGGGTCTGTGTTTTCAGAGTTGAGCTTCAGTTCACTGACCTTGTTTGGTATTTAAAGTGCTGTTAAGTAGAAACTGTGCCTTCCTCATCCATCAGAGGAAGAAAAGTCCTCATAGGCTCATTCCTATTACACAGAAAACAGCACTTGAGCATACAGGCAGTGAAGTAAAGCCATCTTTTGAGTGTTCCTTAGAGATAACAGTGGTTCCATAACCCACCACTTCCTCCAGTTTTGCTGGGGACTTTCAGTGATCCAATAAAATGTAATGATCAAAGGTTTCAAGTGCAGCTGATAAAACATACAGATTTGTGCCCAGGATACCTTAAATTGACTTGTGGATGTTTCTCATTTATCAAGAAAGACTTAGTGATTTGAATTTAGTACTTTGATGTTGCTAGTAATTGTTTGCAACTGGAACTTAATGGCCTAAAGGCATTGCTTATTTCTCTCTTTCTCTTCTATTAAAGAGCTAGTGAAGTATTCTTTTTGAGGCTACTCTTTACTCACTTTTGTCCTACAATTGAGACAAAAGAAAGAGTGGTTCCATAAGCACTTGGTAGAGACTAGCATAATTACATTAATGAACCATCCCAAATGTGCTCCATGCTGAATCTCACCATCACCCCCAGCCTACAGCTCCTCCACTGGACACACTGAGACTCATTTTATGTTTTTCACAAAGGAATTACTAAGAAAATCATGGAGAAAAGATTGCTTATTCTTGTAGTCAAGATTTTCATATATTCAAAACATATAAATGTGTTTTCATAATACATTTACCAGATCTTCAATACAAAAGGGAGGAAAAAGGTATAGATTGACTTTGAAAGTCTCAATGATATTTGCAATTTGCATTTAAGGTTTTCTAGCTGTGTTTTTCTAATCAGATTTCTTGGTTTCCTTGATTCCTTGCTTCCCTAGTCAGTTGGTTTATGCTTGTCTTCTGGCTGAGGAAATCTTATCAGTGTCCATGCACAGAGGTCCATCTCCAGTCTCTGTATCTATAACCCATCTGCCACTATAAATATCTTCATTTACACCAACAGATCGTTTCATGTATCTTTTGTGTTTCAAAATTCTGCTTAAGCCTGGTGTGGTGGTGCACGCCTTTAATCCCAGCACTTGGGAGGCTGAGGTAGGTGGAGCGTTGTGAGTTCGAGGCTGGCCTGGGCTCCAACGCGAGCACAAGGCTGGTCTGAGCTACATAGTGCGACCCTGCCTCAAAAAAAACTAGGGCTGGGAGTTTGGCTCAGTGGCTTAAGCACCTGTCTGGCAGGTGTGAGGCTGTGAGTTCGATCACCGGTGCCAAAAAAAAAAAAAAATTCTGCTTAAAATTCAGGCCTCCCAAAGAATCTGTTCAATTTAAACTCAACTATTACCTTTCTAGCTGTTCTATGGGTTGCCATAAATTTTATGAATGTAGACTAACCTCCTTGATGTCTAACTTCTATGACTATGAACTACAAGAAACTAAAAGGTCTACCAACAGGCAGCAAATCCCTTCATAAGCCACAGTAATGGACAGGATTGCAGTCAGTGTTTCAGAGCTTCCTCCAGAGTCGTTTATTGTTGGTGTTGATGTCACTTTTAGGCTCATTTATCATTAAGTTGCAAGGGTGATAACAAATGCAGCATTGGTGTGAGTAGTGTTTGTTTTAAAATAAATGTTGATGCTAAAAAAAAAAGTGTTGAGTGAAGGGAAACAAAACCAACAGTAGCATTTTATTTACATATGGGGATGGAAATCCTTTCTGTGGTACAAAAAAGTTACCTTGTGTGGCACCTATCCATTCTAAATATTTCTGAATTCAAAAGTGGATCATTGCATCTATTTTTTTGTTTAGTTTTGCTGAACATCCCTTTCTATTAAAGCCCACTCCACTAGAGACCCTAAGTGATACCCTAAGGTGAATGGCTTGTAACCAGAGGCTGCAATATTACACTGTCTGCCTTTCCTCCCTTCTCATCACATTCTGTCTCTCATTCCTGTTTAAGCACTGTTTTATGCTCTGTCTTAAATGCTTGTAAGTATTTATTTCCTGGTTTATTATCTGTCATTCTCTAGCAACTCATAACGTTTTCAAGAGCAGCACCTTTGTGATGGTGTGTGCCAATGCATCCAGAGTCCCTAAACGTGCCTTTCTTCCATCTTCGTTAAACCACCAAGTTCAAGGGAGACCGCGAGGATATTGCTTTATAAATAAAACAAAGCAGGATGCGGTAACTTCAAAAAAAATGCAGAAGCAGCTGCACATTTTCTGGAATTCTAAAAGTATGCAATTAAGAGGAATTGCCATTTAAGAAAAGATAAAAATTTTAAATGTAAAACATATATGTAAATGAACTCTTATTCAAAATGAGAAAAAGCAACAATTTACAAATTTTAAAAGGCTAATATACTAGAGATGTCATAAAATATGAAAAATATTATTTTATGAATATATTAATTAGCACCTGAATATATCATTATTATGCATTTTTTCTCTACAGTTGTTAGATGCATATACTTTTATCAGCTCTTCATCTGTAATAGCATTTCAAAATAGATAACAATTCAATTTTTTCTCTAATCTGAGTAATCAAAAAATTTTTTAAAAACACAGTATTTGGTATGTATCATTGGGGGACTTGATGTGTACATACTTACACCCTGTGAGACTCATACAGCCTTGCGTTTTACTCACATGGGAATTTTAATTTGATACTGCATTTTCAGGGGTTTCTGATTAAGAAAGAACTTCCCACGTGTCAAGATGTCAATAAGACCTGAATTATGCGCTTGTAATTTCATCCATCTAGGGTATGAGAGAATCTCCCATAGCCTGGCTTTTGGCTTCATACATTTCAAGTCAGGTTGACCTCAGAGTCTCCGCTTGCTTCCTTCCACTGTGTGGAAGGAGCACCGTCACGGCCGTGGCTCGTGGGCTGCAGGCCCCATCCCTCGTGTCACATACCCGTGTGACCTAGCACAGCTGTACGAGGAGAGGATTCCTGTATCACTCACCAGCAGTGGCAAGAACCAGAGCCTGCAAACCATACAAAAATCGTCCACTTTATTCAAACAAAAATAAACTCAGTTGCCCCTTAGCCAGTTCCAGAAATTCTCTTGGCCACACTGTTGTCACCCACAGGGGAGGAGTGTGATGGATGGAACATTGCAGGTGAAAGACATTACAGGACTTAATTATACAACTAAAAGATTTTATATCAGTAAGTTTTACAAAGTCATACATTACTGTTTCTAAGATTCCTCCTGGGATCTTGTGAGGGACATACAAATGGGAAACTGAAGCCACGTTTTACCAGCTTCATGATGCATCTGCCCCTGAGTATTCCAGGGATGTTCAGATTGTTTGTAACTGTTGGGACTAGAGCTTAAAAGAGGGAAGAGATTATAACCAATTCAGTATTTGCAATAATTAAAGGCTAAAGGAGGCAGGGCATTTTTAGACAGTGGCAGGTGGTCCTGTTTGGCATATACACGTGACAAAGCAAAAATGAAGTTCAGGACATAAATATGGAGAGAAGTTGGGGAAACCACTGAGGCCCTTGAACAGCAGAATAAGAATTAAAGGTCAGCGTGTACATGCTGAGTTCTTTCTCTTGAACTCTGAAATTCAGCACACTTTATTTGGATTTACTTACTCATGGATCTTCATTTATGTCTGAAAATATTTTATCTCATTTTTAGAGTATTTGCCTTTCGGAGAGCAGGATTTTTGCTTGTACTAAGAAACCTCTGTAGCTTGTCTTTGTTCTTACTGTAATACCTGAAACCAAGCATTGTCTAAGACCTTGTATTAATTAACCTGAAGGAGAATGAACAAATGGAAAGTATAAAACAGTTGAGATAATTTGCAAAATTATGTACTTCTGTATATCAATGGAGTAAAATGTACATGTTTCAGTATTTGAAAAAGCCTGTACCCTCAAGGATGTGGCACAAATACGTTTCAAACTGAAGGCACAAACATCTTCAAAGAAAAGTATGAATTCCGATAGTCAGTTAACATTCCCATCACTTGTTTTCATGACACTGGCACTCCAATTTAAGCAGTTTTGCAAGTGCTGGATGAATCCTTAGTATGTATGTGCTCATTCATACCCACCATGCAGCGAGAGACTTTTCTGTGAATTCCTTGCACTTGTCTTTATTTTGTATTGAACAAGCATGATTTTTGCCATCAAAAATGAAAGAAAAATCGTACTAAAAGTGAGTTAAAGTGAACTTCCTCGCTCTTTTTACAGCAATGCTAGGTGTCTTTTTTCTAAAAGAGTGATATTTTGGACTGAAGTTTTTGGACTACTACAGTTTGACTTAGTTTTTCTTGTGTGCGTCCCCATCACAGTGTCTGAAAGCATCGTCACAGCTGCGGCATTCATCATGGCCCAAGTGCCACAGTGGGCCGGGCTCTTCTGCAGCTCACATGGCCTCTTCCTGGTTCTCTACCATAAATTGTACAGCTGTTGATATTCTTAGCAGTATTTCTGTGGCTCTCCAGACCCCAGTGCTGTGGAGTTTGTTAGGTGTCTGTTGAAAAGTTCTATCTGCTGCCCGTAAAAACCCATACAAAAAGGAAATCTAGTTTTCTCCAAAAACAAATGATGCGCCACTTCCGCCAGTCTCATTTTACTGAGGTATGAGAAGTGAGACAGAAATACTGGCAAGGCATATGAATCACCTGCAAGAGAGACTCCCTCCAGAAGCAAGATACTGCGGTACTATGGGTTTAATACTTGCCTCTCAGATATTCAGTTCCTACGTATCCCTTCGCCTGTGTCTTTCTACCACAGTCTTTCCCTCTACTGACTTCTTGAGATTAAAAAAATTGCCAAAGCTTTGAAAAGAGATTATTTCCAATACTTCTGTACCCTTACCTTCATAAACAGTAGGACCCCATAACAGAGAAGTGTCAAGAGGATAAAGCTATAGCAGAAATCCAGCCCAGAAGAAAGAAACCTAATTTTTCCAGACTTTAGTTTCCTTACTGGCTGTGTAAACCTTAGCACGAGCTCTTCATAGGTCTGGAGTGGGACTTTAGTATAACTCCTCCAACGTTCTCATTCAGCCACGGGGGAGCACCTTCTCACGGTGAGGTGATCGCAGGTGTGTTTCCATACCTGTCACCTTCGTACATCAGATGTCTGCAGCACACACCTATGTTTCAATGTCAGACTCATTCAACAAGTTTGATTAAAGTTCATGGTTATTGGGAGGCATTGTCCTAGGTGCTGACTAGTTGCAGAGTCTAAAATGCAGGTTGCTTTACTAGATTATTAGTATTACCTGACAGCATAGGTTTTTCCTATTTCTTAAAGAAAAATGTGAATTTTTAACCATTTGCCATTCACTTATATGATCAACATGAAAAGTATACCGATTTAGAGGTATCTTGATCTAGAGCATTTTTCCAGGTTTTTTTTTGTTTGTTTGTTTGCTTGTTTGTTATTTTGGTTTTTTTTGGTACCGGGGGTCAAACTCACAACCTCACACCTGCCAGGCAGGTACTTATGCCACTGAGCTAAATCCCTGGTCCTACTTTTTGAGACAGGGTCTCACTATGCAGTTCAGGCTGGCCTTGAACTCACTTTGTAGCCCAGGCTGGTCTCAAACTCACAATGATCCTCCTGCCTCAGACTCCCGAGTGCTGGGATTAAAGGCGTGTGCCATCATGCCTGGCTGCATTTTTCCAGTTCATGTTTATCTTGTTATTATAGGTGTCAGTGATATTGGAAAGAGTGTGTTTTTTTTTTTTTTAATTTGTGTGTTTGTTTTGTTTTTTTTCTTCAGACTGCTCAAGTGTTTGGTGATCTGATAAGTCAGTAGCACTTACGAAATTTCTTAGCACAAAGGAAAACAGAGACTGGGAGGACTGACCCTTACACTGTTTGCACATAAACCAGTTATCTTGTTAATCCCAGCTCCTTTTTCACACCCCACCCCTCCTTTTCCTTCAGGATTTCCTCTGTGGCTTTGCTGACTGCTCATGATGCTACACACCTTTTTTCTGAGCACTCTGGGAAAATATGAAATCCTGGCTTTCTCATTGTTTTCCAGGAAGTACTCTTAATGGACCAGTACCAATTCTTTGTTCATTTCATGTTTGTTTCTGCGCACCATTTCTGGAAGCTCATATAATTTCCAATATTAACTTCACATTCATCTTTCTGAATTTGCCCAATTGAAAATTTCATCTTTGGTTTCTTACACATATCAAGGCATTTTCAGTATAAAACATTCTAACACACAGTGGGCTGAAGCCAAGATTTCTGTTTTCTCTGACGCAAATCATGACAGTTGCCAAAACATCCCCATTGCTCTTCTCCAGCAAGAAGTGGGAAAGGGTTTTTGGTGTCTGTCTTATGTTCCTTCTTGTTGGCACAGTGTGCAGTCATTTATCAAAGTCTCCCATATCCTCCTCCAGCTTCTCTCTCTATTTCTGCCCATGACATCCTGTTCACCATCTTGACATTCGCCTCCCAAGCTCTCTGCACCGGAAGCCCCTCCTTCTTATAGACTGTTACGTCGTTGCTCTTCCTGAGACCATCCTGTGACCCAATGGCACTAATACTTGGGATGAAAAGCTGGCCTTCTGGTTTTGCTCAAAGGGATCATTAACTGTCTTTAAATAAATAAGCCTTTCTGCTACCCACTGTACAATTTTCAACATGTGTCTGTGACTTGTGATGTGGGGATCTTGTTTAAAACCGCTATTTGTTTTTACTGCCACCAGTATCATCGTGTGTTATGATTCTTCAGCAGTTTGATTTTGATCTCCATGACAGCCTGTCCTTCAAAGCCCCCAACTTAATATTAAACAGTATCATCTGTCCTGTAAGCCAGCTAGACCCAAACACATCCTTCAAATATGGAAAAAGAAATCACCCATTTGTGTGTGTTTGTGTCTGTGTGTAACAGAGATAGGAACATGTTTATGCAGGAAACACCTCATATTTTGGTTGCCCTTTTGGTCTTGCATGACTCCTGAGTGTACTGATTTGAACCTTTAATTAATTGCTGAGGGGAAGGCAAAAACTGAGGTGTGTTATGTCCATGTACCAGTTCCCCACAGTGAATGTCATCATTGGGTACTGCAGACATGGACTAATAAAAGTTAAGAAAATAAATGAATCAGCTATGGTATCAGTGATGGGAAAAATTAATTGCTACCTTTCAAAATTCCTTCCTCAAGCTAAATTAGGCTACCATTCTTTGGGCTGTCCTGGTGATGTTTAAAGGGGACAATGGATGAATAACTGCATCACTTTGAATGCCAGTTTTGCTATCATTAAATTGGGCATTGCTTGATAACCAGAAGGTGCACTGTGGTTCATAGACACCGAGAAGATAGCTCCTCTTCTCCCTTGATGGTGTGACTAGACCAGTGCTACTCGGCTCAAAGCCTGGGAGGACTTGGTGAACTGAGCTGTCTTCTTAAAGGCATGTCCAGTGAGTGAGTGTGTAAGTTTCCCTTGACTGTGGCCTAAGAGCAGGGCATACGTGGGAATGGAGTTTCGTGTGGTGAGACCCACTCTTGTGAGGACAGTCACTAGCACCTACGTACCCAGTCAGGCACTCTTCTCGTGCTCCGAGTATCCCTTTGGCTTCCCTTCGAATTCACTGGATCTGGAGAAAGAAAGTGACACACTCCACAGTATGGGTCTTCATCCATACCAGTTCTCCAGTTATCCATACAATACCCACACGTACTAGTTACTTACTGTTACACTGCACTGAAATGGACGGAAATGTCCCCTCTGTAAGGGAAGCCTAGAGCGAGTACCACAACTACTCATCTTAATATCATTGCCAGCCGCTTCTGTGTGTCCTAGTACATAGTAGAACTTCAAATATTTGACTGTGTGGAAAACATCTTGAGGTTATACAGATCTTCATGCTTTAAAGCACCCAAAACTGCATTTTATTTGGTTTTGCTTCCAGTGACTTGTAAACAGTGATTCCAAAGAATGCTCTTGCTCCTTGGGCTGAAATAAAATGCTTTTTGCATCTAAAATTTAAAGAGTCTTTTCGTAATTACCTAAATACTACTAATGGGTTGTAGTTTCTACGGTATTTGAATTCCTGTTTTGCCCCATCATTTTTTTCTTCTTAAAATGCTTGATTTCCAGTGTGAGGTTCTGTCTAGCTCAGCACAGAATTGGGTTTTACTATTTCCATTTACATATTATCCCTTGAAAATTAATTTGCTTTTCAGAAGTTCAGCTATTTCTGCAGGTACCACTATTCACAGCAAATAAAAAGCACTGTTTCTTCCATGGTGGGGCGGAGGCTATACCTCGGGGCTGAGAGTTACCTGCAGGACAGCGCGTGTCCCATGTGTGCCGTGTTTTAGGACCGTTTCCTGTCAGTTCTGTAATGTGCTGTCACTGGGTTTTCTGAGTTAGACTGTCACAGAGCAGTCCAAGCCCAGTGTCACAAAGCTAAAGAGGGTAAAGCTTTATCCATTTGTTTCTATTGATCCGTCCACTGTGTGGGCGTTAATGTCTATTTTCTATGGTTAAACTATAAAGCCCTTCAGTGTAGAGGTTCTCTCTCACTCCGCCACCTCCGCCACAGCAGGACCCACGCGAGTCCGTGAGCTCCCCCCCTCTGAGGTCTGTTAGCTCCCTCGAGAAGCGAGGCTTCTTCTCACTGTGCACACCTCCACGGCTTCGTACCGCTTCCCTGCTGTGGGGCATCAGCTCATCGCTCTTGTCCTTACATGTTAACTTGGTGTCTTCCTGAGAACCACCCTTAAAAGGGGGATTGCAGTTGAAAAAATAATTCAAGGAACTGTTGTTTAAAACTCTGAGATAGCAGCTCATATTTAAAGCTACTCATTAATAATTCCAATATGGAATGATTTGCACTTGCTATTAACACATTAAGACAGCCAAAGAAAAATTGGAAGGTGACTCAACAGGAGATTTTCCAATGTGGAATAAAAAAAATAAAAAGTAGAGAAAGGAAAACTTTTTCTAGATGAGCTGAGAGTATGTTTAAGAGAGTTCTAACCATCTTAACGTTTGGTTGGTTTGGATTTTTTTTGTATTTATTATTATATTTATTTTTACTGATACATAAAATTGTGAAAATTATACATCTGAAGAGGGTACCAAGTAATTTTTTTAATGTCTCAAATAGTTGATACATTGGTACATTCTGGGAAACATACTACAGTAGTAGAGCATTTTGACTGTATGCACAAACCTGAATACATGTTACTTTAAAAATGTCTTAAATAATTTAACTTGTTGTCATTGAAACAGGAAATACAGACAGTATGACATGTCTTAGGCATGTGTTCCTATTGTTGAAGGAAAACTATCATCATAGTTAGGGGTATATTTATTACCTCTAAAACACTTACGTTGCACACATTTTCAAATAGATACGTAGATAGATAGATTAGATAGACAGACAGACAGACAGACAAATAACTCAGCTGCAAACCATAACTAAAACTGTTGGTCCCTTACATTTACATTTCTGTGCCTCTAAATCAACTTGTTTGTGAGAAACGAAGGGCCTTAAGAACCTATAAAGGCCCTCCTTGGTTTGTCTCCCCCAGTTTGAGACTGTTGGCTTGTACTGTCCTGACCTGGGAAATGCTTGGAAATAAACCAGAATTTCATGGCACTCAGTGTATTTCCTTCAAGATTACACATTGTGTTAGACTGACTTTTTCATTTCATGCTACTTGTAATTCAGAAGCTTAATACTAAGGAGCTGAGTAGTGAGATCAGCCAAAAAAGGGAAAAATCGTTGATGTGAGATTGGATTTTGTTGTCCTTCTTTTTGTTTTGATTCTTCCTTTTTTTAAAAAATAAATTTTCATTCAGGAAACTTAACACCCAAGTACTGGTAAGTTGCTTGCTTCAGAAATTTTGAAAATGGAGATGGAAGGGTGAAGAATAACAGTGATATGTCTAATTAATGAAGAAAATGAAACAAGGAATGTGAACTTGGACATTGTAATACTTTTTGACATAGTTTCTGAATTTCAAGTAACATGTTAATTCTTTATTATGGAAGAAAACACTTTATAGGAAAGCAGCTCTTTTCTAGAAAAACTGAAGAATTTTAGCAATTCTGTGTTTGTCCAGAATAAAACTGTTGAGGAATATATAAAAGCAGTTTTGTAAATAACTCAAACGTGGATGAAAAATGTTCCTTTAAATCATAATAGCTTAAGAGAGTTAGGGAATTATTTTCAGAATATTGATAAATGGAAAATTGCATTTCAACTGTTTTCAGTACTTTTCCCAAAAGCACAAGAATGAAAAGTTAATTTTTGTATGAGAGTGATTTTTAAACTACAAGCAGATTTTTTTTGAGTTTTTTTTCTCTGTAGTGGCCAGTTTTGTATGAACCATTATTTTAAGCCTAATTGCAGTCAGAGTAGTTAGGGCACTAGCTCTGCTGAGGTTGAATTTCATTTGAACTTTCTAATAGTATGATCTTTTTCTCAGAATTTAATAACTGACTCAAATATTTAATAGTAGAAGCTTTTATTAAATTAAAAAGAAACCAGGATGTATTTTTAGAAGAACTAACTTATTTTCTTTATCAGTTTTATATACTTATGAGAAAGGGAAGAGAATGAAACTAATCTCTTTGTGTACTTAAATAGACATTAATGCTATAACCTTGGCAAATAATTTATTTCAGTCTGTATCATCATTTGGGAAGAACCAAATGGCAGTAATAACTATACTTCTAGTTCTACTGAACAGCAAATTATACTGCCTCTGTGAACCTCTTTATTCATCTTCTGGCTAATTATTCTTTTTTTTAAATATTTACATATATTTTCTAGATCACTTTGTAGATTGCCTGCTGCTCATTTTTGCATAGCCTAACAATTTCTGTGAAATGCAATGGCTTGCTTTAAAATGTAAGTGGGGGAGAGATGTCGTTTGAATGAATTTTGTTTGTATATGCCGTTCTACATATAGATGATGAAAGACCATTAAATGGATTAATTCACAAGCATTCTTGGAAATAGAATGTCCTTCCATGAAGCGTGGTGTAAACCTTCCTAATTAAAGTGCACTGCACCGTGGCCTCCTTCCCCGGGGTTCCGTGGCCTCTCACCTCTCGCTTTGTCTTGCAGGCACTCCACTGCTGGTGAGGAGAAGCAGTGACTCAGCGCCTGGGCCACCTGCTGATGCTCAGCCGAGAGCTGCACACCCAGGTGGCCAGAGTGTGAGACCTGTTGTTTCAGTAGGTATCCTGCCGGTGGCACTTGTAGTGAAAGACCAGAGGCCTTACCCGTGGCCTGAGACTTCAGGTCAATGGATAATTAAATAGAGACCTATGTTCTGATAAGATGTGTAGTAGTAGTTATAGTTGGTGTCGAGTAATTTAATGATCAGTTGGAGATATATAGCTTGATAAGATTACATAGTAGTAGTGATGATAACAAACAACATGCTCTATTGCTAGTACATGGTTAAAGAAATAACCGTTACTTATATAGCCCTGTGTATGTGCCAAATCTTGTTTTAAGTGCATTCTATTGCCATCTGACTTTCTGCATCAAGGTAGGTAGAATTTTTGTTTCCATTTTATTGATAAGAAATCGAGGTGGAGGGAAGATTTTAGTAATTTGTTTGAGGCCATATGCTAAGAGGTGGCACAGACAAGAATGGAACCCAAGTGTTCTGGTCCAAAGACCGCTTTGAGCCAGCGTGAGCCAGCGCCCTGAGCTTGTACATCCCTCCCCCTCCTGCTTCCTGACACGCAGAGGTATAGCTAGGGTGTTTTCTGCTGTGGTAACGCAGTGCTTCGCAGAGCCCTAACACTCTGAGTGGTCCTGGAGTTTCGGGCTCCCTGTGTTGTGAATGTGTGGTACCAGCACTGGGTTTGTAAAATTCAGTGTTCAGATTGAAGACACATAAAGTTTGTAAGCCAGACATACTTAAAATTGCTCTACTTAGAAGTATTAGGGTAAAGACTATATTTCTGCCAAATGCTCAGTTGCCTTAAAGAGCTATCATGGTGCTTCATCCATCCAAATAGTGGGAGACTTTGATTTTGGTTATATGATTTGAAGAGGTTGTCTTTAATAACATAACCATATTAGAAGTCTAAATGCAAGTCTCTTCCCAATTTTAAGTGTCATTATCTATCACCCTTGAAGGAAAAAAGCAACATTTTTTATGTGTATCAGGATGCTGCATGAGTTAAACAAATTGTTGTTTTGTTTATAATTTTCTTAACAAGAACTTATGTCAGTGTATAAGAAGTAGGAGTTGCTACACCACATCACTGGGTAGGTACTAATAATTAGTGGTGATATCTGGCATGCTTCTTTCCTTAAAGATACAAACTTTCTTTGAAATATTTTAACATGTAACATTTTAAAAATGCTATCCTTTTAAGGACATCTATTTCCTGGAACTCTAATAAAAATCTAATGCTTAACATCTATGATGAATACAAAGTAAGCCAATGCTGTATATGATAAGGTGCATTTTTTGTTTTTCTTTTTCTTTCGACATGTACTGATTTGGACCATGTTAAGCTTTAATATATTTGATTAGGGAAAGACAACTGTATTAATGATAGAGTTACTGAAAAGAGAATGAATAGTTTAGTGTGTATTTTTATGAAGTATATACCCTAAAATTAGAGCGTGTTTCATTGGTGTGTTACCATCGTCTGCATGCAGAAAATTCATCAAGATTTATTTCTATGTTTCTATCATTCAGGCTCAGTGCTTAGACCGGTTGAAATGATTATCGATATTGCTTTCTGTAAGAAACCTTTCTTATAGGTTTCAGAGCCTCACCACATCATATTGGTGGTTTCCACATTGGGATGTGAGGCCAGAAGAGATATTATTCCTAGCAAAAATGCATGTTCCAAGCCAGAAGAAATGCTGGCACCCCAAGTCCTTGTACTTCACTATTCCACAAGTTACCAAACATGGGCCAAGTCCCTACTTTGTCATTAGTAAAAAGGAAAACACCCATTTCCTCCTTTCCTCTTACGTTCTCTGTGCATAAGGAAGACCGGATCAGAGACTCCAGGGGAGAGTCTGGTCCTGACCTTGCTATCCGATGGAAACATGTCTTAGACATCTCTTGCCTTAATTGTGAAATGAATTCCATGAATACTGTAAGACTTCGCATTCAGAGGTACATAGTCAGTGCTGAATAAATCATGGTTGTTGTTTAACTATATATGAGCAACAGATCACGTTGTCATTATAACTCCTCTATGTAATCTCACTGAGCTATGTATCTCTAGCTACATGCATTGTGCCTTTTTAATCTGCCTGTATCTAGTGCCAGGTACATGAAAAGTGCTCAGGGAATACGCTTTGAACTTAAGGATGCAAGACACATGTAAGTCTAGGAAAAGTCCTGGAGGCTCACAGCAATTAACCAGCTTGATAATTAATAACTAATCTAATTCAGCCATCCTATCTATTCTCCCCTAAGAATCTACCAGGTAAATGCTTGTCTACTTCAAGAACTGGTTCACCCCAGGGAAAAGACAGGCAAACTTAGTAAATAAAGAAGCTGAGGGGTGCCTGTTTTCATCTAGAAGAAAAATATAATTTGTGTGTGTTACAGTTTTATTCATGCATTTCTGTATATCCAAATTTGTGGCCTCCTTGTAACTACATCATCTAGTATCATAACCACAAGCCACCGTGGTCATTGAACTGTCGAAATGTGTCTGATAAGAATCAAAATGTCTTCCAAGTGTGAGGTCCATACTAGATTTCAGAGACTATAGTAAGAAAAATAATATAAAAGGTCTCATTAGTATTGATTATCTCCTCAAATGGTAATATGTTTGGCATACTGGGTTAAATAAAATACATTATTGAGTTATTTTTACTTGTTTCTGTTCACTTATTCTTACCATGATTCTTACTATGACTTATAGAAAATTTAGATTTACATCTGTCATGCTTATTTTTATTTCTATTGATAGTGCAGCTCTGGACAGAAATAAAATGGGACATAGCATGAATGCGATGCTTTGAGACCCTTGCGGGGAGATCTCTGAGCCCCACACCATTTCTTGCATGAAAGCACAGCGAGGTTCACCTAGAGCATCCTGGTTTCATGCCTGTCCCTCTGGCGTGATTATGAATCGTGCTCCCACCACCTCTCAGAGGCACCTTGCATGGAACGACAGTACACGGTTTCCTCTAAGTACCCATCCGGTCGCTTTCATTTTTTCCTCTGGGATAAGAGAGGCAGTGTTTCAGGGGAGTCAGGAAAGCACAAGGACCCCAGCTGTGACCCGGAGCACACTGCAGAGTCACCTGTTGTCAAGGACAAGCCCAGCTAGCTGGGACTCAGAGACCAGGGTCTTTTCCATCCTTCCAGCTCTGTAGTTCTATGGATGCCTCCTGTATAGCTTCGGCTGCACTGTCCTTGCTTCCTATGACGTGATAAGTGTTGATGAAGATGAGGAGTGTGTGATAATGTAGCCTCGTAGCAACCTGTATGAAAAATAATCGCTAAAAACAGCCACGTTCAATCGCATTTCAGTCCAATATCCAAGGGAGAGAAAAAACAATCAAAATTTCCATCTCCTCAATAGACTGTTCACATGTAAGTAATTCACAGATGGCAGGACCCCAAGCGGCTTATGTTCAATCATTCCCAAGAAATGAAACTTACTTATAACTCACAGCATAAGAATCTGAAGAATGAATATTTGACACATGTGATTATGTTGAAATATTCCCTGTAAAACCACAGCTGATGAGTGTTATTTTTAGTTGCACTTCATTAGGCTTAGTATGGAGGAGAGATTTCACTGATGCCCAGAAATACATGGTTTTGAAAAGTTAGAAATGTTGTAGTTGTTTTCTGGCTGATTAATTTATTACAGGTTGATTATTTAAGATATGTACCCTTGAATTAGAAAAATCAAATTCTTTGCAAGCTTCAAATTCTGTGTCTATTGAAAAGTTAGCAAATTTCAGTATTTCTTAAAGCACCACCAGATAAACAGCCTGCAAATTTGTTTCCTTTCTTCCTCTTTTTGTACCAGAATAGTATAGTCATTAATGTGCAAATAGCAGCAGATATTCATCTTTGAAGACAATACTGAACCCAATTCTACTGACTGCTTTTGAATTAAAGAAAGAGGATCCTGGGGACAGGATACTTTACTGAGAGTCTGCTTGTGAGAAACCTTACCTTCCTTTCCTTGATTGTAACCTGGTGTTCCTAGCTTAAAGGCATCACATAAAATCAGGGCCTTGGAATTGATGTCCCAAATTTGCAGATGGAACGAAGCTCTAAAACAGATGTGATTTTTTTTTGTTAATATCCGGTTCACGAGTACGGTTGTTTTGTATTTTAATGACTGTTTATAGTTTTGAATTTAATCCTTAAGGCAAATTGACCCTGCAGGGAGAGTAAATTAAAAAGGATTCTTGAAAATGGTAGTGGTGTGGTTTTCACAGATAGTAAAGGACCTCGCTCTAAAACTGTTACTTGTTTTATATTACCAAAATTAAGAAAATATTGGTCTTCTAGAAGCCAATGTCTATAATATATAAATATACACATTTTTATTTCAAGACATAAGCTGATAGGTTTCATGAATGTTAAATTAGAAGTGCACAGTGGTGTTTTAAGGAGTGACAATTCTGAAATTATATACCATGACCTGGGGTGAGTTTGGTGTCTGGTTTATGTGTGTATGTGATATAGAGAGAGAGACAGAGAGACAGAGAGAGAGAGAGAGAGAGAGAGAGAGAGAGAGGTATTCACTAAAGAAACTATCACTCTTCACATTTGAAAAGAAGAACATGGATCAAAATTAGGACCTGTGTTTTGAAGTTAGATTAAATAATGCAGGAAATCACCAATTCTTAGAGCATGAAGAAAGATAGAGAATTATCACCCATCTCTGCAGCTTTCTGTTAAATTATTATGGTTATTTCATCAGATTATCATATAGTATGTAACTTTAAGTGTTTAAAATGAATAAATATTTTGCCTTTATTTCTATACCAAGAAGCCCAAAAAATACCTGTTTATTCAGTAGCAACACATTTGTTAGCAACTCTACATTTAGAGTAAGGACACAGGGTTGTGGAAAGATGCCCAAGAGAAAGCATTTCCAGTAGTCCAGCATCTTCTGCTGGGGCAGGGAGTGAAACTATAACATCCTTTGGATGTTTGGGCATTCGGTGAGAAGAGGCGGTGACCAGGAGCCTCTCGTGTGCGAGTGCGTTTCCAGCGAGGAGCAGCGTCCTCGTCCTGTCTGGTGTAAAGCAGGGTGGAGTGCTGATGCGGGAAGGTCCTCTCTTCAGGGCACACACCTTTCCATGTCCTCATTTCTATGAAAATGAGTGATGCTTCTCCTGGAATACACTTCCTCACATCTATGAAAGAAATCGTTGAGACATCATAGATAAAAATTAAATAGCATGGCTATTAGGATTAAAATCATTAAATTGCCTGTGAAGTGTCAGAGGACTTTTCGTTGTAGGCTTCTGACTTTCAAAATTCAGCATAACACTTAGCAAGCATTCAGAATGTCCAAATCACATTTTCTACCCATTAGATACACAATTAGGTTGCTATACAAAACACCAAACCAGAATAATGGTTCTATACACTGAGGTATAGTGAAAGGAGGGCTTTATCCATTGTCTTTCAATGATGAGAGATGGATGCTTTGTAGCCACAGGGAGGAAGAATAGCATGTAATATATTATTGCGCTATTTAGAGATATTGAAGCCTACAAAAGGTTTTTCTTTTTTCTCTCCCCCTGACACAGTGATTTAATAATAGTTCTGGTGTTTGTAACTCCAGCTGTTCACGCTGTGTGCTGATAAGACCAGAGCTTGGAGACACATTGCGACGATGGTTCTCATATGGCTTTGTTTTTAAGAGATAAAGCTGCCATCCAATATTTCATAGAGCCAAATGTTTACTTAGTTTGGCAAGTTTAGGCAGCTTAATTTCTAAAGCAGTTATGCTCGTGAGATTCGTGCTCACATAGGGAAAATCCAGAAGCCCAATTCACTCTGCAGCACAGTTTTTCAGCGTATCTTGCGGAAGTTGGTAAAGCAAGGGTTATCTGATTGTCTGCGCTGTGGTCGAGGCCCTTGGACCTGCGATCCTTGTCAGGGCGGAGCTTCCTCACTGTTCACCTGAGGTCTGATCTGAAACTGAAAATTTAAAAGGCGGATCACTGTTCACGGGTCTCTTTCCGAAATTAAAAAGCCAACTATGACATGTCCCCTTGTGCTCTTTATTATTGATCTATGTATGATGGAAATCAAATGGGTTTTACTTTCCTATCTAAATCAATTGATCCATCCCTTACATATCGAAGCACTGTATTATGCGCCATCAGGAAAGCCAAAGACATGACTCCTGTCCTCAGGAAACTTGGAGCCTGTTTACGAAGCCCACGGAGAAGGCAGTTTAAAGACCCTTATCGGTCTTCGAGCATGTATCAGTTACCAGACAACGCATTTTAAACCTTCAGTGTGAATGCTTTTCTGCCTTTCGTCTGCACTTCAGCACTCTCTAAGCCCTGAAGAGAAATTCCATGTGCACTGTCTCTGTTAGCACTTTCCTACCTAGAGTGTAACTGCTTGTTTACGTGTCTGCACTCAGCGGCATGAGCCATGGTGTTTATTTTTGTATTCAAGTCCTCAGTCACAGCGCCTGGAACACAATAGGTTATTATAAATAGGTGAATAGATAATTAAACTTATCTCTGATCTTACCATGATGAATTCAACAACTTTTAAACAATTTTTAACTCAATTTGTAAATACGTGTATATTTTTATATACATCTAAATTAGACCGTGAAATTCCCAGTTTATCCATTTAGAATTTTCTGCCTCAGCACCATGTATTACCTGTTCCTTGTTTGTGCTGCTGTGGGGAAGAGATGTTTAAACACAGTTTCTCCACCTGAAATTAAAATGTGGATGGGCAGCGGAGGTCAGCAGCTTGCATCTGAGTTCCACTTCCTCTCAGAATTCTCACAACAACGTCAGCGTAGGAATTGGGTTTGAGAAAGTGGAGCTAGAAGGGAACAAGCTATGCTAATTCAAGATATGAACAATTTTAAAGGCTAATTTTGCAAGTGACCCCGGTGACAGTGAATGGAAAGTGACACATGCAGTGGGGTCAGCTATCACAGTGATAGGTCTTGGCCGATGGAACTGTGAGTTCTCCAATCATAGAGTTAGTAGTCTTGATGGTTATACACTTGTAATTTTCTAATAACTGTGGTTAAAGAACTTGAAAAAGTCCTTATTAAAGCGAAAATGTTAGGACAATGTCTTATATCTATTGAATTTAAAGATTCCTCCTTCCTAAATTTTTTTCCAATTCCATCTTTTTAAAGAAGTTTTTCTGGTTTCAATTGATAGGGAAAAAGATTAAAAATACTCCCTGGTATGATAATTAATTAAACAGTATGAGAATATTTACAAGGTGTTTCTTGGCAAAACACTAATGAACATCTCAGTCTCATTTAACACTTTGGGCAGATTCAATTTGACAGTATTATTTGAAATTCACTTTTAAAAATATGTTCAAAGAAGTTTTATTTTATAGTTTAAATTTCTATATTTTGGTTGCATTCATGACTCTGTGACTTAGAAAATTATTTAAATTGAAGATGATTTTCTTAGAAATTTTGTGTAACTAAAAGGAAATAATAGAGAATCTACATGAGCTCCAGTTGATTTGAGTGATTTAAACATCCAAATTAGGAACTTCACATTTCCAGATGTGAATTAATACTTTGGTTGGTATAAATTTAAGTTTAAATTCCATTTTAATGTCTTAAGATTTGTAAGCATTCATGCAGTGAGGTTACCCTTCCATCTAAAACACAAAGTCTATTTTCATTTGCCAAGCGAACAACATACAGAAATATTTTTCATATACACATGCCGAGGCAGCGGCATAAAAGCATGCATACATTTGGATAAATTCTTTGGAGGGAAAATGTTACCGAAACCTGGAGACTTATGTGCAGGCAGTCATGTTAGTTTAGGGTGAAAGTCAAGGGTGAGAACCGCATCTTTGCCTGGCCTCATTTTCCTGCTCTGAGGATTTTCCATGCTGAGAACATTTAATGAAGATCAGTGGTGCGGACAGAGAGGGTTAAGGAGTGTGTGCCTTGAGGAGAAGCGGGACGAGGAAGGGCTCCCGCGAGGCCGAGGGAAGCTCTTTTCCTTGCCCATGGGTGCACTTCCTAGGACTCACTTCTGATGGGTGCTTTTTGTTTGTTTGTTTGCTTGCTTGCTTGCTTGCTTCTTACAGCTAAAACTTCTGAAATGCAAGTTTCATTTTGGTTTCTGCTTTTGAAGTCTAGTCATGGAATGACATTGTACAGACATTCAAAAGGCTTTTCTTTCTCAGGAGGGTCACTTCTTTTTCGATAGCTCTGCGCTGTAAGATAGAATTCGGATTTAGGTGAGTCGCATTTTAAAAGTAGCTGCTGTGTGTGTTTCATGTGCGTGGAAACGCAGAGCCTTCTCTGGAGCAGCCTGAGAGCCTGTCACTGCGCGGCTCTGGATGTCTGACTGCACGGTCAGAGGGACATCTGGAGTGAGTTAGTTTGGAAGTAACTGCTGTGAGGTGCCAGCGAATCCAAAGGCTCTGACAGATTTAAATCAGTTTTTAAAAAATCACCTCTTTAGCAAATCTTTTTAAACTTCCAACTGGCTAAAGATTTTCAGACCAACATAACCTTCGAATTTTCCCCCTAATTTTTTAGTCTTCTTTTCATATAGAATTTCCTGCCTTTTAACCAAGAATAAACAAATGGCATTCATTGAAAAAAATCATATGCAGCTATCTTCTTGCAAAAGGAAAAGGTAGATAATGCTTTAGAAATCAGAACTCATTGATTTGCTTATAGAAATTTTTGTCTCCTTTTGCTTTCTGTTTAAGTCCAATCATTGTCAATTACTCAAACCTTAATTTTAATTTTTAAATAAAATATAACTGACATTCAGTTGTCTTCTTTTTAAAGTTCCAGAGCTAAGCCGGTAGACATCAAAGCAGCTAATATTGTAATAGTTTGATACCACATTTTTGCAACACATTCAGAAGCATGCACATTGTTCTAGTCAAAGGTGTGTTTAAATAGTTTGGTAACATAGAGGATTCTGAAAAGTCATATAATCTTTGCAGGTAGGTCCCTTATCCAAAATGCTTTAGGCCAGAAATGCTTTGGATTTTGTAAATTTTATAATACTTGCATATTTATAGTGAAGTGCCTTAGAGAAAGGACCCAACTTTAGGTTTCAAGTTCATATAATCCTTACACAACCTGCAAGTTATATTCTACAGTGTATTTAGTGCACCTGTATTTTGACTGTAGCCAATCATGGGAAGTCAGGAATTTTCCACTTATGGAGGTGTATCAGTTTTCAAAAATGTTCCCACTTTTGAAGTATTTCAGATTTGGGATTTTTGGATTAGAAATGCTCAAGCCACTTGAGAGGATTCATTTTTGACTTATAAATAAAAGTATTACATAATCTGAATCTCTTTATTTATATTTATATTTTTCTGGGCTGAAATTACTGGATATGCCTTCAGGATATATGTTCAATTCCTTTCTTTTTTTGAGACAGGGTCTCGCTATGTAGTTCAGGCTGACCTTGAGCTCACTTGGTAGCCCACACTGGCCTCAACTCACAGAAGTCCTCCTGCCTCAGCCACTGGGAGTGCTGGGGTGGCAGGCCTGTGCCAGCATACCCAGCTGTGTTAAATTTCTTGATGTGGGTTTTAAAAAACCTTTTTTTTGCCTATTGATTGTGGTAAAATGTACATAATATTTATTTTCTTAGCCATTTTAAGTGATCACTTTAGTGATACAAGTATGTTAGTTATCAGGGACCCCTTCAGTGAGTCTCCCAATTCCTGCCCAGAGTCAAGGCCCATGGCAGAAAGAAAAACAGCAAGAGACAAGAATTGCAAGGAAATAGGGCTTTGGGATAATCAGTGTTCTCTGTGAACAAAGACCATGGATCTCCAGTTGCCATTTTATCAGCCTGTGCTGGGGAGGGCACAGTGCTTTTCCTGGAACAGCATGGAAGTAGTGGTTGAATGGGCAAGTTTAACATCGTAAAAGACACAAGTTGAGATTCAGCCCCACACCTGGGTACTAATTTTCCCTGTATTGTCCTCAGCAGACCTCATCCTGCTCTGTGAAGGACACAGCCTCATTGACCAAGATCTCAGTGACCTAGAGACAGTGGCTGTCAGTAGTCCAAAACAGGCCCACAGGCAGGGCCTCAAACAGCTGCTGTGTCATTTTATAACTTCTGGTCCCCAACAACAACCTCCATTATTACCTATTCTAGAACTCTTCATCATAAAAATATGAAGCCAGATAGTCATTTCCTACTCTCTCCTTCCTCTGTCCCCTGACAGCCACAGTTCCGCTTCCCTTTCTGTGAACCCGACTTGCCTTGGCACCTCATAGAAGTAAAGTCATGCAGGGTCTGTCTTTTTTCACTTAGCATAATGTTCCCCAGCTTCACTTATGATGTGGCGGCTGTCAAAATTGCCTTCCCTGTTAAAGCTGAATAATATTCCCATATACATATATACCGTATTTTGATTATCCACTCTTCTATTGATGGATTCTTCGGTTGCTTCTACATTATACCTGTTGTAAACAATGCTGATATGAACATGGTTATATAAATATTTCTTTAAGTCGCTACTTTCTGCTAAAGTGTAAGTGCAGAAGCAGAAGGTCTGGATCATATGATTATTCTATTTCATAATTCTGAGGAATAAATTGTTTTCTGTTTTTCATTCCACCCGAAGGATACAAGGATTATACTTTCTCTACATCCTTACCAACATTTTTTACTCTTCAGTTGTTTTAAAAGAACCATTTTAATGTGCATAAGGTAGTATTTCATTGTGATATTTGCATATAAGTTGATATTTGCATTTTCCTAAGGGTTAGTGATATAGAATATCTTTTGAAATGCTTTTTTTTTCTTTTTTTTGTGGCACCAGGGATCAAACTCATAACCTAGAGCCTTCCAGACAGGCGCTTAAGCTACTGAGCCAAACTCCCAGCTCTTTTGAAATGCTTAATGTCCATTTCCATCTTCTTTGGAGAAAGGTTTATTCAAGAATTTTGCCTACTTTTTCCAGGGATGGGGATTGGACCCAGGACCTTTGTGCTGAACTATATTCCTAATCTTTTCTTAATTTTTATTTTGAGACAGGATTTCACTAATTTGTTAAGCTGCCAGTTCTGGACTTAAACTTGTCATCCTCCAGCATTAGCCATCCATAATGTTGGGATTGGAGACAGGCAGCACCATTCTCAGTGGTTGTTTGGTTTTGTTTCATTGAGATTTAGGGATTTTCTATAATTCTGAGTGTTAATCTACTATCAGATGTATGACTTGCAAATATTTTGTCCATTTTTACACATCAACTTTCACTCTGACGATTGTGGACTTTGATAAGTAAAAAAATAACTTTCACAAAGTCAGATTTGTCTATCTGTTCATCTGTCATCTGTAATTTTTGTATCATACCTAAAAGATTATTGTCAAATCCAATATGAAGATTTTGTGTTTTAAGACTTGCATAAGTACTAGTGATACTCTTCACAGAGCTAGGAAAAAGAATCCTAAAATTTGTATGAAACTCCCCCCCAAAAAACATCAATACCTAGTGCAATCTTGAGAAAAAAGAACAAAGCAAGATATTGCACACTGATTTCAAAATAAATGACAAAGCTGTTTAATCAAAACAACATGGTCTTGCTATAAAACCAGACCCATAGACCAGTGGGATAGAATACATAGCCTAGAAGAAAATCACACGTTCATAGGCAGTTGATCGTTAACAAAGGTGTTGAGAATATTCGTTAGAGAAAGGATAGTGTCTTTGATAAATGATTTTGGGAAAGCTGGATGTCCATATATAGAAGAATGAACCTTGATCTCTATTTCTTTCCATATACATAGATTAGTTAAAATGGATTTGTTTCAGAGAAAGCTCATCCTAATATAGGATAACTGGTCAAGAGACCAAAGAAATAGATCTAGGATTGTGCAAAGTATAATTTATTGGGGACTTAGGGACAGAAGCATGTCATGGATGGCAGCAACCCAGAGAAATGTTACACTCCAAAGCAGGAACAAGGACCTTTCTTAAAAACTACTATGAATATGTTTAAATTTCACTTAAGAATGGTCCAGTATCACTGGCTGGGCTCCATTTTCTGTTTTAACAACATCATTCTTAGGGTTTGAGAAGTGTGCTAAGATCACCTGATTATCAGAATCATGGTGGCCAAGATGGAGATAGTCTTAACAAGCTGGATCTCTACACAATGCAAAATTAAATGTAAATTAAATAAAGCTCCTAAGCCAGTTGTGGTGGTGCATGCCTATAATCCAAGCACTTGGGAGGCTGAAGCAGGGGAATTGCTGTGGGTTTAAGGTGAGCTTGGACTACATAATAAGTTCAAGCCCAGACTGAACTACATAGCAAAACCGTGTCAAATAAATAAAAAACTTTCAAACCTTGAAAATTCTAAAAGAAATAGTAGAAGTGCTTCAGAACATTGGGATAACCAAAGACAGCTAAGACCCCAAAGCACAGGCAACAAAAGGAAATACTAGACAAAAGAATTACATCAGATCTAAAAACCTTCCGCATAGCAAAGAAAGCAACCAACAGAATGAAGAGACAATTTATAGAATGGTAAAATAATTGCAAATTATGGACCAGATAAGGGGTTGTTGTCAAGAATATAGAAGTAATTTAAGTCAACAGTGGAAAAAAAAAACAACCAAATTGATTTAAAAGTTAGTAATAGATCCAGAAGGAATTTCTTGGAAAATATCCAGATGGCCAACAGGTGCATGAAAGCATTAGTTATGTTTGACATAACTAATCACCAGCGAGAGGCAAACCAAAGCCGCAGTTAGCTGTCACCTCCCTCCGGTTTCAGTGAGTGTTGTCGGAGAGAGGAAAGTATCAGGAGGATCCAAAGATAAAGGGAAGGCTTCCCCGTTGTTGGTGGAAATGAAAAATTAGTACAATCATAATGGAAAACAATAATGCGATTCCTCAAAAGCATAAAAATGAAACTACTGAATGATCTGGCAATATTCAAAGGAAATGAAGTCAGTATGTTGAGGTGACACCTGTACTCTCATGTTTATTGCAGAGCTAGTCATAAAAGCTAAGAAATGGAAACAACTTAATTGTCAGTAAACTGATGGCTGGATTAAGAAGGTGTGGCACATGTGCGTCGTGGAATACTGTCCAGCCATGAAAAGGATGAAATCTTTCCATTGGTGACAACATAGGGAGACAAGGAGATCCTTGTGTTAAGTAAAATGAGCCAGGTGTAAGCAAACAAATAACTACAGCTCTCACTAGTCAGGAAATAAAAGACGTTGTTCTCACTGGGGTTGAGAGTATAAGGGTGGCCATCAGAGGCTGAAGATAGCAAAGGGAGGCAGAGCTGGGGACAGTTTGATAAATAGACTCTGAGATGTAGTTAGCAGCAACTAGTTCATTTGCATAGTCGAGTGACTATAGGTAATTATAACATGTTGTGTATTTTTCGAAGCTAGAGGAAAAGATTTTGAATGTTTCAAGCACCTTAGATGTATCTCATGTACTGTGTTGAGTACGTGTATATAAGATGCTGGAAACACGGTGTACTGTAAGCCTTATTTTCCCCTCCTCGTGATTGCTCAGGTGGCAGAGCTGCAGCTTGCTGCCCCTGCCCTTCGCCCCAGCACACCACCATGCTGAACCTAGGAACAGATGAAAATTCAGAGGTTCCTGTTGAACTCCTATTTCTTTTGCCACACTATAGTAGAAAAATCCTAAACGGAACCACTGTGATTTGGGGCCCATCTGCATTCTCAAATATATTATTTCATTCCCTAAGAACTTGCAAGCTCAACTGCATTACTTTTGCTACAGATGAAGAAGCTCGGGCTCTGACAAATCAACTCATTTTCTTTAGAACACATAGCTGATAAATGGAAGCAAGGAGATTTAACCTCAGATGTATCTTAATCCAATGTGCTATGCAGGCTCTTTCCCCCACTCAGATCAGACCTTAACCTTGGAAGCACTGCAGGCTTCAGGATATTGAAATTGTTTAAAGGAGTGGGCAGCCTTTGAAATTGCCCTCAAAGCCTGTTTATGGCCCAATCTTCTCAAAAACAGTTTGACTTTATCATTGTATGTTATGCTATACTTTTCTACCAAAAGTGGCATTGTCTACTTTGAGACCAGAGCTTCCATGGTAGAGTTGGTCTCAAATGATTGTTTGCACAGTTCAGATACTTCTACAAAGGAGAAAAGCCTGCCACCACAATAGAATCTGATGCAGACATTAAATACATTCATGGAAAAATAGCTTCGAATGTGCCTGCGCAGCACGGCTTTTTCCTTACTGTTATCTGCTCGTCCCGCAGTTATGATCACTATGTGTGATCCCTAACTCCTCCACTGGCCCTTTGTCAGGTGAGGCAAGGATAATTTTGTTCTCTGTCTGGAAGAAGATTGTCTTCTATCTTGGTCACAGTGGGATTGCAAGGTTAATGCATTTTATCTTCAGTACAGCATTTAGGAGACTGTGGGTATTTAATATATGTTAATAATAGTGATAATAATGAATGTTGATAATTAAAGGTCCTTTATAATTGCTAAATTTCTAATGTGTGTTAAATATAATCAAGGGGAAATGATTTAAATTAATATGCATGCATACAGAAGCTACAGCTAGCCATAGCTTTTATTTCTACCTTCTTAAGTAACATCAAAATATGAATCCAGTAGAAGAAATACATTACCATTATGGTCATGTATGGAGAACCCATGCCTGTTTCTAGCCTGGGAACTAGAAAGGCATCTGTCTGAGTTGCAAAACTCAAAGACTTTTGGCAGTCAGAGCTTGACCGCATGAAGTTGTGCATCAGGCATCACTGTTAAGGTCTATCACCTTAGTATGCCCCATGTGCTCTCCCGGCAAGAAAGGTTCTTCTCTGGCAGAGTGGCACCGTGGCATAGAAACGGAGCCAACAGACCTATCTGGAAGGCCTATACCGGATGATTGGAATAGAGGAAAAACTAATCGTAATAACTGACCTAAGAAATTCAGCTGGGAGATTCATTCTCTACTCCAGTGCGCATGGTTACCTAAAGTTATTGTTTCACAAGGTACTAAAGTAATGGTGCGAGCTGAGAAATGGGGAGGCAGCAAGACAGAGTGGATAAGAACATATGTACTAGATTGCCTAGTTCAAGCCTAGTCCTTCCACCAA
Organism: Dasyprocta punctata; assembly: GCA_004363535.1. Taxonomy (NCBI): domain Eukaryota; kingdom Metazoa; phylum Chordata; class Mammalia; order Rodentia; family Dasyproctidae; genus Dasyprocta; species Dasyprocta punctata. Next base: position 48,471 of record RJWM01000688.1, read on the forward strand.
GAAGCTGCTTGGTATTTGTCCAGCATTTCCCTCCTTTTAGTCTTAGTTTTCATGTTCAAAACCATGATAGTGCTCACTTCAAAGGTTGTCTTGAAAAATAAATGAATGACTATTTATAAAAATGTCTGAAATTTGTAGTAAGCACCGTATGTGTGTATTTAAAAAAAAATGCTTGCATTGGATTTGCAGCACATTTGGAGGAAAGGGCGGTATGATAAAACAGACAGTGGAGGTAATTCTGAGAGTAATCTTTAAAAACTGAATTTTATCTGGTTTAGCTCTAATTTAAGGGAGGCACTGAGCACACAGCTAGGAAAAATTATTGATTCCAAATTTAAGCATTAAATGCATGCCCAGTGTCTTTTGCTTATAGAGACCTTTGTGAGTTCTGTTCATTTGAAAACAAAAATATACCCCTTTGACACCAATTCTTAAGGCTGTATTGGAACTGCATATGGATCCAGCCTGGCTTCCATTCTTTTGTTTCTCTTTCTTTTTCTTTCTTTCTTTCTTTCTTCCTTTCTTTCTTTCTTTCTTTCTTTCTGTCTGTCTTTCTTTCTCTCTTTCTTTCTTTTTCTTTTTTTTTCTTCGTGTTGTTCTTTTTCTCACATTTTATTAGTGCATACTGACTATACATTTTGTCCTGGCAGATTTACATGTACACATAGCATACTTTAGTCATTTCCCCAGCTCAGCCTTGTCAACTGCCCCCACCCCCACCCTCACACATTTTGGGGGAGTTCAATGTGTGTAATATATTTCGATCATGTTCATGCCCCCTTATGGCCCTTACAGTCTCTTTTTCTCTCCCTTCTTCCCTTCTGTCTTGATATGAAATGCTTCTTTTCCTTGCAGATATTTTAAGTTGACAATCTAGAAAAAGGAAAGTACAGATTATTAAGCAACAAGGCGATTTCAGATAGTTTGGACATACTATCCATCATCTCCTGAAGCTTTCTGGAAGCATTTCGCTCTTTTGTGCTTCCTGCATTTGCTCATCCTGCTTCCTTTGTCTGGAGGTCCCCTTCCTCCCTTGACTTCTCATTTGTTGTAATGATACCACTTCCTTTTCAAATCCTTTTTAGAAATCCTGTTCCCGGCAGAAGCATGGCACTTTTTTTTGTAATATTTTACAGTAATGTATGATATGATATTTGCTGAAATTGTGGTGAAAATATGCTGTTTGGAGAAACAGTATTGTGTATCTGCTCAAAATATCCAATATCTGATGCTAGTCAGATGGAGAATACCGTATCAGTGTCCTACTGTGACACACTTGTTCCCTGACTTGGACGCGCGTTGTTCACAGTGGAAGTCGGCTCTGTCTCTTTACTTACTCTGTCCCCTCTGCCCCCATCCCGATGAGGGTGATTCAGACTTCTGTTATGTTGGTTCGTGTGACTCCTTTCCTTCTAACATGGAAGTGTGCTGAGGGTGGAGAGTGTATCTTTCTATTTTCATGGCTCAGAATTTAGCATGTGACAAGTATTAATGACTGATTGGCCTACCGGATGTATGAATGAAACAATGAAAGAAGCAATGGATAAACAAATGGAAAAAAAGGAAAAGTGATTAAATTGTCAGATTCAAACACATTGACAGTGTTTTAGAGAAGACATTTTAAAGGCATCATTTAAAGAAAACCTTTTAAAGGTAATATATAACTCACTTTAATGAACAAATAGTTTTTACATTCATTCAGCATGAAATTTATTTGTATTTTATCTCTATATATAAAATATATAATATTCAGTAGGAAAATTTGAAAAAGTATGTTCCACTCAACACATGAGTATGAGGAAAATTTTGATTTGGGATCAGAAGCACTTACTGAATATTCATAAAACTATGCACAGTGTTTTTACAAATTAGGTCAGAAAAAATTTCAGGATAAAATATTTCTGGCCCAGTTTGGACAAACATTTTTTATAGTTTTAGAACATTGCATGCATTCTCAACTGACATTAGACCTGAGGACCATTATGGTAAAAAAAAAAAATTTTTTTTTGAACCAGGGATTGAACTCACAACCTTGTGCTTTCCAGGCAGGCGCTTACACCCTGAGCTAAATTCCCAGCCCTATTTTTTGAGACAATGATCCTCCCACCTCAGCCTCCCAAGTACTGGGATGAAAGGCATGTGCCACCACGCCTGGCTCTATTATGGTCAAGCTTTGTGAAATTCATTTGTTGTAATGATACCACATGGTATTTTGTGTGTAGGTTTTGAGACCTTTCATCTGTAAGTTTAGGCTGAGTCTGCAATATGGTTTATAATGACTTCCTTCCTTTAATAAAGAGTGATTGGATCTTAACTTTGTCCCAAGTATCATGGCTGGTGCTGCGATTGAAAGATGAATAGAGATATGGGTCTGATTCAGGGAGCTCTTATTTATGTGTCTCTGTCCCTTGAGAAGAATGGAGATATAAATGGAAATTGCAGTGGTGTATACCAGGTACAATGATTTTCCTCTGATCAAGGAAAATTATGAAAACTAGAAGGTAAATTTGAAATCTTTAGAGGTAAAAGTTTTCAGAAATGTTGTCTCAGAGCATGGATAGGAGGCAACCAGGCCAAATATGATATAAATGCTGAGATTTTAGCCAGAAATGTGAGACATAGTATAATTTTCCCAAGGAATTACAAATCATTTGGTTTTGCTAGAGGGAATACTTAGAGAAGAGGGGGCAGAGCCTGGAAGACCATATATATCACATGCACGAGTCTCTCCTTCACATTGGGTGCAACCCTAGTGAGGGGTTTTAGAGAAAGGGCTCCCTTTCTGCCCCACGAGGCCCAGGGTGACACAGGTGTGAAAACACTTGGGAGTGTGCAGCAATTCAGGGCAGAGACGCCAGCTGATCCGGATTGCAGCAATATATTCCTTTGTCCTTGTAAACTGGGAGACCGATTAATAATTAGAAAATATCCACATCCGTACTTTGTTGGAGCCTGTCCTTGTTCTAAGTGCTTTAAATGTGTTATTCAACCTCGTCTTCATAACAGCCCTATGAAGTGATGACCATTTATATTCCCATACGAGGCACATAGAGGATAAATGAGGTCAAATTGTTTAATCATAAAGGTGGTCAGTGGCAGCTGCAAAACATAAAATTTGTAGTTCTCGGAGAGTGGGTATAGCATACAAGGGATATACATAATAATTCCTATGTTTCACATTTAGATAGACAAGCAGGTGATTATACCAACCTCCATATAAAGTTTAAAATCACATTGTAGACAAAGATAGAGGTGTTTGCAAATAAAAACAACTAGTCAGCAAATCTTGATACATCATTGATGATCCTGTTTTTGCTTTTGTTTTTTGTTTGAGACAAAGTCTCTTGCTATGTACCTGAGGCCAGCCTCAAACTATTGATCTTTCTCGATCAGTCTCTGAGTTCTGAGACTACAAGCATTCATGCCTGCTAATTAATCGATGACCATATAAGGACAATATCAGTGGGAGGAAGTAGTCTAAAAACTACTTTGCTGTTGACTGAGAAGGAAACTGGAGGCAAAGCAGTGGAAATAACCCTTATGGAACTTAAAATCACATTGAAGAGAACACACACTGGGTTAGAGAATAGCAGTTTAAGTGCTGTTTTAATTTCAATTGGCAAAAGTACAATTTACAGTAAGTCAATAAAAAATAGGTACTTTTTTCTTTTGGTGATTTTTAAAAAATGTTGGTTCTTATAATCTCATAGAATATCGCAGGTAGAGGAGAAGAAGGGGACTAAAAAACAATTGAGATGAGGGCTGTACATGTACCAACTTCCCATGATGAATATAATCATCATTTGCTCCAAGCGTGTACTAATAAACATTAAAATTTATAAAAAGAGAATATTGAGCTTCCATATTTTGGAAAATGAAAGCTGTAACTAGGCTTCAGGAAGAACTGGACTCAGAGAGATAGATTATTGCCCCCGCTTTGCTCTTCGCAGATTTTCTCATGTTTACCACTTTACCCAAGCCATGGCATTTTCAGTCACCTGTGGCAATGGGGGCTACAGAAGTGTGTCATAATCATTTGCTGTATGACTCCAGTGGGGGAAGAGCAGTCCCCAGCATGGGAAGATGGGGCGGACATTCCCATAGATGTGTACTCTGAACCAAAGCCAGGTAAGAGTCATCAAAAATACCAGGGAATGCTGTTAACTCAGAGAAGGGCTCAGTGCTCAGGGTGGGCAGAGACCATCAAGGAGAAGAAGAAATCTGATGTGGACCTTCACGAAGGGGAAGCATGTAGAACTCCATGGGCACATTCATTGCAACAAGGATGTGTAAGACACATTTGACAGAGCAAGGCCTCTCGGGCCAAAGTAGGGGACTGCTGAATGCACTGCTTCCCAGAGAGTCATCCAAAGACCACTGGCTTCAGAAGCTCACAAGGAGTCTGCAAGAATGCCAGTTACTGAACTGCAGCCCAGTGCACTGACTCAGAGTCTTTGAAAAGTTGGGCCTAGAGAGTCTGCATCTTCACCTCCCTGCGAAATGCCCAGTGCATTAAGAGCATGGTCCGGTACCAGGTTACCCGGAGCAGATGCACTGGGACTGTGGAGACGAGCTGGTCTGGTGACAGCTGTTTTAACATTGTGCAGAGATGAAAAAAACTCTTTAAAGCATCATCTTCATAACTTTAGTCAAAGATGATGCAGAGAAAGTGAAAATATCACTATATATTTGATGAATTAATAAACACTTCGGAGTTGTGAAAAATAAATTAACTATCTGTGAAACTTGCAAAGTAGTTAAATACAAAAAGAAAAGAGACATTCTGCTGAAAGGACATTTTATTTCAATAGAATTGTTTCACAGGAGAGTAGAGATACCTCAACATGATATATAATTAAGTATGTCTTTTACTCATTCCCCATTTAATGAATCATGCCGTCATCAGCTACAATGAACAATTGGACAGTCTAACAACAAAAAAGAAAACTAATCATCTCCTTAGAAAAAGAGCTATGTTTTAGATAAACCACAGATGCTATAATCTAGGACACAGACTGCATTAGTTCTGGAAAAGTTAATGTGTCCCAAGTAACTAACTGACATTGACCAAATATAAGGACAGGTAAAGTTTATCCCCAAGATTCTGTGCCTATTCTTCTGCTCTCGGCTTGGCTGAGGCACTAATCTTCATCTGATTGTGCTGAGCAGAACAACCTATCCCTATTCCTTGAGCATTTCTTCCTCTGACAGAAGTCCTGACATTTGGCACCTGGTTAGCATCAAGTGCTTCTGGAAGAACAGTGAAGCTGTGTCCTTTTATTCCTGAAAATTACCAGCCTTCTGACTCTCTTAGAAGGCTACTGATGAAGAAGACAGAGAAGCAAAAACACTCTACACCACAGATAGTTCAGGTTACTTCTCTCTAGGTCAAGGATACTAGGTGTCTAGGAGGAGCAGACTCTTACTTGGGTGAACTGCCTTCCGATCTAACCTTGGATCAGAACCGTGTAGCCTTGGAAAAGGTATTTAAGTACCAGGTGCAGTTTCTTCATCTGTAAAATAAGAAAGGTGGTGTAATTAAAACGGGAGTGCTCACATTCTTACTGGCAGTCATAAAAATCGGTTTAACATGTTGGGAAGTCATCAGTGATCTCACTTCTCTGTCTGTGAATCAGTAATGAAGAAAGATATTTCTACTTTTCTTATTTCTGTAGGTTTTCTTTTAGTTTTAAAATCACCTGATTTAAATAACTTTTATTTTCAGTTTCTCCATATCTTTTTCAAGTAGGGAAAATGCACTGAAAGAAGTCGGAAATGGCTTGCAGTTGGCTCTCTGACCGTCACGCCGTAGAGGGGTGAAAAAGTCTTGTTCACCTTCACGAACTGGGTTCCTAAGGGAGGGAAAGACAATGGAATGGACTGAGTAGAAACCCACACCCTTCTCCTTGGTCACCAAATTTTCTCTGTGTGCATTTTATTTTTATTTTGTTGTGATTTGTTTAAGTAAATTTTGGTATGTTGGTAATTTCTTAAATGTCCAGTACTTATCTGTATTAGCTGTTCAAATTCACTGGTGTAGGCATAAGATTTGAAAATCATCTCTACTTCATGTAGAGTTCTGTTTTCTTCCTGTCCCAGGAGTGTTAACTGGTATATTTAGCAGTTTTTCTCCTTGATCGATCTTAGTTTCTGCCTATATTATAAATTTTAAAAATTGTTTTCAAAGAGACACCTTTTGATTTCATTGATATCCTCTATGCTTTTGTTCTTTTCTATTTTATTAAATTCTGCACTGATGTCACTTATTCCTAATTCTAAGTAAAGAAAAGATGTGTTTGTCTTTTCTTCTTGTCTTTTTCTAGTGTCTTATACATTTAACTCACTTATTTTCAGTGTCTTCATTGCTTGGTTTGGTTTGTTTTCTCATGGTGGTAGGAACCAAAACAAGGCCTTTTGCCTGTCAGACAAGCACGCCACCAATGATCTAGATCCTCAGCCTCTGTTTGTTTTAATAAATCATAAGTTTGTTTCTAATCAGACTATAGCATCTATAGATGCCCTCATAAGTTCTGATACACATATGTTCATCATTCATTCCTGTATGCTTTGATGTCTACTATCCTATACTCTTTAACTATGAGTTCTGCAGTAGGATATTTTAGAGTCTCTGAATATATGACTTGACCTATTGCTACTTCAATTACATCATTCACATAGAAAAAGACATAACACTGATTTCTTGGAATATGTGCTATTATTTTCTGATTTAGTACATGATTAATTTTTGTAAATTAATTAGCTGTAAGTAAAATGAATAAATAATTTTCACCTGTTGCTCCATTACCTTCACCTTGGACATTATTTTCAAATACTCCATAAACCCACTTCTGCGCTGGCTTTTTGTTCTGCCAGTTGCTGATGGAAGTGTACTGGAACTTACCAGCATCGCTGTTATTCTGCCAAAGTCTTCGAACTTTGTGGAGTTTTTTCTTATGTAGGCTGAGGCCCTTTTTAGTTGTCTCCATTTCATAAATGTTCCTTTTTCATGAATTTTTGTGGTTAGAAATTTCATTATTCATATTAATGATTTTTTAATTGAAGTCTATTTTGTCTGATAAATTTGCAGCCATTAGTTTGTTTTAGTCAGACTCTTTCTGGTGTACTTTTCAACCCCGTTGTTTTCATCCTTTAGTGTGGTTGAACTACAGACATATCTCTGATGAAAGGGGTATATAGATACAGTGTGTTTAAAAGTCTTACCTAATATTCATGTTTAAATAGGTTAGTCCAATCTTTAAAAAATTACTGTGATTGCTGATCTGTTTGATTTTATTTTTCACTACTCCTGGATTGGTAAGTTTTCCTCCTTTTGTTTCAAACCTATTTGAATTCTTTTATCATTATTTATAAATTTTAGCATATGTATGTTCCATTATTTCATACTGATGAAATTTGAAGTAGATTACACATACATTAGGCAGAACTGACTTTGCTGGGTGAGAGACCCTTCAGACTAGTTTCTGGGTCCTTGACATAACTGTTAATTTTTACACATTTGTTTGCTTTCTAGAACAACAAGGTTTTCCTATGTCACTTTATACCTGTCTTGCCCAATATTTAACTTCAGTTTGCTCCCCAAGTCTCTGTGGAAAATGGTACTGAAGACCAAAATCCAGCCATCGGTGTGCGCATGTTCCTGAGAGTCCATCACATCTACATCATTTTCTGATCAGATTTAGAAAATGTACAAGTATATGCATGAAGTCTTCAGTATGTACATAAAATATTGAATTCAAGTCAGTATCTATAATTTGGTTTTAGCAAGTCAGTATCTATAATTTGGTTTACTTTCTTTGACTTTTCTAATTGCTTCTCTTCCACTGTGAAAGTCTTAATTGCTATTAACTTTAACATGATTGCTCATTTGATTTATATCGCTATTTGTAATTTTAAAATAGCAGCATCACTGTTACTACAGGCAACAAAAGAAGTCCCAGCAAAGTGCTATGATCTGAAGTATTTGAAATAAATCATTTCTCTTAATGCTTTATCACACCTGTGTGTGTGCATACACAGAAATACACGGACACTCACATGTAGTAAGTTCTATAAAAATTTTGTTATCCAGAATTTCAGTCTTCCTACACGTGGACGTCACTATACATTACCTTGTTAATACTCTCATGTTTCTTGTAAGTTTGTCTATGATCCAAGTTCATCTGTTTTGCAAACTGCTCATTAATCTGACTCTTTAATATCATTTGTTATTATCACTCAACAACCTTTTGTAGTAACTTTTGTTTTTTTGACTTGTGCTTGATTTGTGAGTGATTTGCTGAAATACTTTCTTGATTATTTGTATGAGAAAGAATAGCTGAAAAATGAATTATCTTGAGTTTATGAAGGTGTTTTAAGTTTACCCTAATTGCTGGGTGATAGCCCAAATGGGTATAAATTTCTAAATTTCCAGCTTTTTTTTTATAAAGCTTTGCAGGTGTTATTTCATTATCTGGGGCGACTATTATTGTGGTCAGAAGTCTTATTGTCATTCTCTGGTGGGTGGCATGTAGTTTCTCTTAGTTTGCTGTCCATCATTTTCAATATGTGTTCTTCATTTGCTAGCTCAGATATAATTGACACCCGAGAACTCATCAGCTGTCGTTTCAGGGTGTAGTGACTCATCACCGTTCTGTCCACTTTCCTCTTACGGCATTCTTTTCAGGTGCTCACTCGGATGTCTCAGTCTGCTCTGCCAGAGTCCACAGTCTGTTTCCATTTGTATCTAGAAGTCCCAGATGGGGCTTTGGGGAGGCGACTGGCCATGGGGATGGGGTAGTCATCAGTGGGTTAGTCCAGTGACGAGGTCTTGCTCAGCGTACTGTTGGGAGCGAAGCCTGGTCAGCAAGGTGGTCACTGGGGTGTGGCCCAGGAGGGTTTGTCTCTCCCTGCTCCTCCCTCCTGCTCTCTGTCTGCTTCCTGACTTGGCGCCCCGAGCAGCTCTCCCCGCCACGCCCCCTGCCATGCTGTCCTTCCCCAGAGCCAAATGACTGTGCACTGGAAACTGTGAGCCAAAAGCCACTTTTCCTTCCTTCAGTTGTGAGCACTGGATGTTTCCTCCCAGCAGCGAAGAAAGTGACTAAGGCAAAATGTGTGGCGTGAGCCCCCGCTTACCACTTCATGTTTGTATCGCGTTTTCACCTGGCTGGTTCGTTCCGCTCCCTGCTGAGCCAAGCGTGTCTTCAAGACTTTGTGCTTTTGCAGTTGTTTCCATGTCTCAGCAGAGGTTCTGTTACAACTTTGCCAGAGGTAGGCTGGTGATATTTTTAAATGTAAACAGCGAGGCAAGTGTTGTATTTCTTCATTACAGAATTATTGCTGTGCATTACTGATGGATATCACACCAAAAAACAGACTTTTAATTGTATAAGGCATCCATACTTCTGACATTTATTAATTTCTTGTATGTTATAACTAAATTTTTATTCAGTTATAAATAAAGAAGTTATAGCTTGAGACAATAAATTTTCGACAATAAATCATCGATACTAAATAATGTTTAAAAATTCTTTGTTAAAGAATGCCACATTTTTAAAATTTGTACTTGGATTTAATAATTAAAATAATTCAGGCTGTTTTTTTAAAGTATGAAAAGAGATAATCAAATTTTATTTTGTATCAGTGGCTTGCAACAATGATACAGATTATTCTAGATATTTGAAAATCTAACATTTTGTAAAAATTATTTTGAATAGAAAAATTGAACATAGGAAGAAAATGGGCTTGTAACTATTAATTTACTATTTAAAAATCATTTGTGTTACTTGCTTTAGCTATATTTCAGTTTAGTTATTATTCATTTTTATTACAGTGATGAGATAAGCTTATAAAAATAATATCAAGTCACATAGAATAAACTAAAAACTTTATGAGTGAGAGCCAACTCATTAGTTTATTGAGGGGAGTAATATTGTCCTATTTTCCTTTGAGAATGTATAGTAACTACGGGAACTAAATTTCAGATGGTTTAAGTGACTTTTGGTTCTTGACCACTCTTTAAAATCTCAGAATATCTCTTTGAAATATTTTAAACTCTATCCACGAATTTAACACAAATATGATATACAAAAAGAGGGAGTGGAAAATAAAAAGATAAGCTTTAATTTTCCTGGTTACTCTTCCAGTTATCTGTTGCCCCAAACTAAACTTTAAGAAATGCAGATTGGGTCCTTGGTAAAACGAACAAGCATAAAACAGTACTACTGTTTCATTCCTTCCCTGCATGACCGGCAGCTCTCAGAATTCCACAATGTTGTCTCAGTGTCCCCGCCTTTTCAGTGTGTTGCTCCATACAAAGATGATTGGTGATGTCCTGCTATGAAAAATTTTGAAAAGATTTTTTAAAACTGTCAAGATAAGACTAAAATAAAATTAAAAGGAGCTTAGAAGACATTTTATCTCATGCTATTTTGGGAGAAAAAAATGTCCCAATGTATATAGTAACCTCATGTCTTGGTAGGAAGTCTGTGGACATTATCAAATCAATCTAAATTGAGTTAGTATATATGTGGTGGGCAGAAACTGCTGGAAATTAGTTTATCTTCCCCAGACTCTTTCTGTTTTCTTTGTACAAAGTAAGATAAACTTGTTTTTAGACCTGATTAGATTTCTTTATTGCTTTTCCCCCTTTCCCTAAAAGGGCAAAGATTGTCCATATTTTGTTCAATTCACACCAAGTATCAGAACAGGAAACCATTAAAATCCTTAGGTACATGTATGACATCCATACCTATTATTGGAAAGATATGTTGAATACAAGCCTGGAAAGTTTCCAAGTCAAGAATATGAATGATTATCCCTCATGCACTTTAGTTTCCTTGACTATAAACCAGAAGCTGAAACTATAGTGATAATTCTCATAATATACATACACAGGAACCTCCTGGCCAGCAGATATTCCTCTTTAATTTAGCAGAGTCTGTAGAAAATGCATTTCAGTTTCATTAGACAAACAGTAAGACTGTTGCATGGCTAATAGTTTTGATCATTTGAGAATTTTGTTTTAATTTTACATTGTTTCTTTTTATTTTTTTTTGAATGAGGGTTTTCTTTCCTGTCAGTGAATATAAGATTCATGGAGCTTCTTATACACTGATATTGTGTTGAGAATATTTGTATCAAAAATACTTGATTTAGCATTTTCTGAAATCTAATCTGTAAAAGAAAGGATTTTTGAAAGGACTTTTATGACATTGAATTTTATGCTCCGAATCTTACGTATTATGTAACATAATTTCATGTGTCAAGAAGTTTTCACTCATTTGAACTCCTGAAAGTTGCTAATTTGTGAAGTAATTACCTAATTCTGCCTTGATGGCTTTGGGAGTAGAATGTTTGATGGTGTATGCAGGTGTTTGAGAACTGTCCCATGCCATCAATTTCCTGATCCCAAGGGATGAACAGCAAGTTACATTCTTAGAAAGCAGTGCTGATTTCATTTCACCGAGTCATTCTTGGTGAAAATATTGTGATCAGGTCGACTCTCAGTAATCGTGGCTGTCTGCTGTGTCAGAGCCATGGGTTACAACTCCACAGCAGCTGGTGCGTAACAGATCCTCTTGTTCATCACATGTCATAAAACCTGCAAGTGCCCATACCACGGCACCATCGAAAGACATTGACTGGCCTTCATAGGCTGGTCTTCCATTTCACACACATGCACACACACACACACACACACACACACACAATATGCCAGCTTTCCAATTTAATCCTTAAAAATACTCTTCCCAGACTCCCTGTTTTCTTAGGTCACTCAGACGATGTTACTCCAAATTGAAATATAATTAAATGACACGTTAATACTATAGATTGCATTATTTCGGTGCATTGTTACAGAATAATTGTGATTTATAGTGTTCCTGACTGCCTTTATAACTGTTCAGTGTTCTGTGGCTCACTGACTGTTTTTAACTTTGTTTTTTGCTTGTTTGTTTGTTTTGTTTTCAGTACCCGAGATCAAACTCACAACCTCATGCCTGCCAGGCAGGCACTTAAGCCACTGAGCCAAACTCCCGACCCTATATTTTTTGAGGCAGGATCGCACTATGAAGTTCCCAAGTGCTGGGATTATTAAAGGCATGCGCCGACATGCCCGGCTCTAACTTTGTGCTAGTACTCCAAAGCAAAAATCGTAAGGTGTAGAATTTTACAAATCAAGCTCATTAATAAATAAGGTTTTTGTTAAGGACCTAAAAAGATCACTAGAACAGCCTCTTTAACAATTACCACTTATACTATGGTGTGGCTTAAGTGGGATATCATCCATAACACAATTAGCCCTTCTACCTTCTGTATATGAATATGTATATATATATACAGACGGTTTTTTCATGGCTCTATCTTATAATCTGAACAACTACTTTGAAGATAACAATATGCAATATATTAACCAATGTTAATCTCCTATTACTTTATTTTGAAATTCTATACAATTATTTTTTTGTTTTTAAAATTAAAAAAATAAAGTTAAACCTATGTCCAAGAAAATAACAAACTTCCTATTTTAAGTGGCTGTGTTATTTCTAATTTACTGTTGTTTTGTAAGAAATAAAAAATGTTAACCCAACTGCCTAACCTGTATGAAAACTGTTGATAGACAATTTTTCTACTATAACAATTAAAATACCCAGACCATTCCAAATTAATATTTTCCATAACCACTATGGTTAATTTTTTATAAGCTTTTGCTTCTCATTGTGCCATTAAACTATAGATCACATTTTATCCATGACTTCAGTTCTCATACTTAAAAATAACTAATATTTAGCTGGACGTGGTGGTGAATGGCTATAATTCCAGCACTCAGGAGGCTAAGGCAGGAGGATTGCCATGAGTTCAAGGTCAGTCTGAACTACATAGTGAGACCCTGTCTCAGAAAAAAAAAATAATTAGTGTTTGTTTAAAGTAAAATATTTCTAAAAGCTCCATGGCAAAAATGAACAACTGTTTGAATTTGATAAGGCTCTAAAGTTATGTAAGATCACTGTATTATAGGAAAAATTTTAATCATTCATATAATTAACAATGAACATCACAGTAATTAAATTTTCAAAGTGTGTTGTGCTTTTGAGAGTTTTCTTTTTTTAAAAGCTTCAATTTTATTGAACTTTATGACACTGAATCGTTCTGTTTATAACTTCCTTATAAAGGTCTGATAAAATGGGAATAAAGAAGTTAAAAATATTGCTATCAAATTGTATAACTAGCTTGCTATTTGAGATTCTAATACACCAATCTGCAGGGCTGGTTTAAAGCAGTCTGGTTAACTATAATCTGAGTTAGCTTGTAATTAGATTCAAAATAACTGAAATCAGTGAAAAGTATTGGTCAACAGTGCATGAAACAACCTCATTAATTGGTTGTTGACTTCAAGAATGTCTAAAAGTTCTGATTAATAGATTATATCTTAGTGTATTAATTAACTTTTCCATATGTAGGATCATACGCTAAAAGATCACAGATTGACTTACACATCATTTACAATTTAATAATTGTTATTGTGGACATTTACATACTTCAAATTCAATGTGTTATTTTCTGACTTTCGAAAGTGACTTCTTCATAGTCCTAGACTTTTAGATTACCTGAGGTAAAATAAGCCTGGGAAGTGATACACACCGTATTTCCTGTATGGGATCCACAAGACAGCAAATTAAAAATCATGGGAACTATTACATAATTTTGTTCAATTTGAACTACTGTTTCCCAGATGTATTTGACCACAAGACCCTGATGGAAGCACTGTCTAAAATATCCCACAGAGGCACAGCAGGAAGTACTCATTATGCCATATCTCATTAATAACAAAAGTCAACACCAATCTAGTCCATCAACCACGTGTTGATTGGTAACCAACCCTAATCTAGTCAGTCAACCACATGTTGACTGGTTAACCTAGACTTAGATAACACACAAGTAGGAAAGAAGTTTAGCAGTATTGTCATTTTTAGGAAAGGGCTAGGAGCCTGGAGACTTGGCTTCCTCTGGCGCCTTAAGCAAATCACAGTGTCATTTGAACAGTTATCAGTTGAGTGTCCAACAACCTCCCTTTGCATTCTCCCTTCAGTGTTTCAAGGTAGCGTTTTTGTTTCTTTTCTCCCATATTTAAAACCCAGGACCTACAACATAAGTGCTACATGGCACCGTTTTTGCATGACACTGTTAATATGATAGCAAGGAGAGCCGAAAGGGCGGCGCAGAGGGTGCCAGCCGCTCAGCCCCTCCGAGACAGGCAGTCTGGAGTCTGGAGAGCAGTAGCGTGGAGAGGACCGAGGTGAGAGGAGGGCTCACGGGCCCCGTGAGGGAGCTGGCAGAGGAAAAGAGGGCTCCAGTGCTGCGGAGGAGGTGGACCGCGCTGCCGCCGAGGAGGACCTCTGCGCCGTGACAGCGGCTGACGGACGCCAGCCGGGAGACAGTGAAACCGACCAGGGCTCTGCTCCCGGGAAAGCGCTCTGGACCAGGGGCATGTTAGGCAGCTGGGACTGCGGGAAGGGGGCAGGACACTGCTCCGCGGGCCCCTCCAGAGTCAGCAGTGGCCGCGAGTGACTGGTACAAGCGCCCCAGGACAGGGGCTGGCCGGACACCTGTACAGGGAAGGGCTGGGTGTTTGGACCTGGGTCCCAGAACGGCCCTGTGGCTGTTTCACGCCGCCAGGTTCCCCGAGTGGACTAAGGAAGGACAGCCACAGGAGAGCGACGAGGGGGAGTCCCACTAAAGTCAGGGGCCAGTGACCACGGATTGGTTCCTGCGGTCAGAGGCCGGTTTCAGCCTGAGTCACACAGGCCTGGGTGCTCATTGGGCACCCTGGTCCCGCTGTCACAGGCAGGCCCAGTGGGTCTCATGCTGTGTTACTTGTCTCCTGGCCCTGCTGGATCCACCGTGACGGATCAGCCTGTTACTGGCATAGGGACGACCCTGACTCAGTGGGCTTGTCTCTCGACTCCACCGTCTCACCCCGGGAGAGGGACGGCAAGTGTTCCTAACCCAGGAACGCAGCCTGGATCAGGCGCTGCAAGAACGCTGCAGCCTGGCCACGAGAGGTCCCGAGCCTGAGTTAGCTCAGTCTGTGCTAGAGCGATCAGCGTTCCAGGGGTTGGAGCACCCTCATTCTCCAGCACAGAGGCTCCTGGGAATCATGTGTGCAGTGTCTCATGGGACTATCTAATTTGTGTTCCCGTCGGACATCTTACTAGTTTACATTTTTGTATATTTCTTGGGTTATTTAGTAACATGAATTTACGATGTTTTTTTTGTTTGTTTGTTTTTGGTTTTTTTTTTTTGGTTTTGTTTTTGTTTTGGTACCAGGAATCGAACTCAGGATGTTGCAATTGCCAAGCAGCCACTTGTGCTGCTGAGGTACATCCCCAGCCCAAAAATGCTAGACTTTCCTTTCCTTATTAGGACTAGATGGGATGCTTGTTTTCTGAGGGAACACTGAACACGCACTACTCTTCCACTGAAGGCTTCCTGAGTAAGTGTTTACTCCAGGCTGTTCCTATCATTGTCCTAGATTAAGGTTCGCTAAGTGACTAGCTCTTTTTATTTATTTATTTATTTTTGGTACTGGGGATCGAACTCAGGACATTGGGCTTGTGAGCACTGGGCCACTGAGCTAAATCACTAGCCCTGACTTATGTTCTTTTATGGTTTCATGTGTTCATTAGGTTGTTACTGTTCTTCTGTATTTGTTCTTTCATCAGCTCTGATTTAATAGATGTCGAGGTTGTTTCCCTCGTCTCAGCTCTTTATCAGGTTTCTTCAATTCAAACTCCCAAGACAATATTACTCACTTATTTCTTTTCTCTTTTTCCAAGCACATAAACTCCTCCTCCCAAATTTTAAAATTTATGACACTTAGCTCCCTCACAGTCACTGCTATCTTCTGTAGTGTAATTCCTACTCTATAATTCCTTGGTCCTCCCATCCTAAGCCTCTGGCTCTTCAATATTGTACTGAGCTCATTGTTCTTCCTCTAAGCAAGTGCTCATAACACAGAGTCTTCTCAGTCACACAGGGAACCCCCTTTCTCCTGTATCCACTCTTATCCCTACAAAATGTCCTCTAAAAACTCTCAGTACTAACTCTTCAACTCAACTAAAAATACTCCAATAAAATGAGACCCCGCAGCAATCTCTCCTTCTCCTGTCCCACTCTTTCCCCTTCAGGCCGCACCCTTTGTGCCTAAAATCACTCATCCAACCACTTCCCATTCCCCCCACGCCCCTCACTGTGTCACTGCAGAGTACCCACAAATAATAAACTGTCGTAGTGTACACAGAGAGAAGACGGAGCGGGCAGAGTAACTGCAAGGACTTCCACAGAGGTGTGTCGTGAGGGGAAATCTGTGGATGCTGTTACAAATGCAACCAGTGCTTTTGGCAAAACAGAGGGACAGAGTCAAAACCAGTTAAACAGCAGAAGGACTAAATAGTAGGCCTGGATATATAAAGCTGAGAGTTACTCGTGAGAAGGCAACTTCTAAAAAATCTCCATATAAGCCTCAAACTATCCTCATTTCTCTAATCCTGAGCCTATAGTAATCACCCCCAAAAAAGGAGAAAAAGGGGATCACATATGCTTTTTTGTTTTGTTTTGTTTTTTGGGGTTTTTTTTGTTTGTTTGTTTTTTGGTACAGGGAATTGAACTCGGGACCTTGTGCTTGCCAGATAGGTGCTGTGCCACTGAGCTGTGTTCATGGCCCTGTGTATACTTTTTAAAAAAGATATATATGTAAACAAACACATATACAAGTAGAAGAATAGGGAAACAAGAAAATAAAAGATGTCTGAACCACCTCCCAGCTTACCCAAGGCAAAACAAGGAGTCACAAAGGGAAAAGAAATCCAATACCAGACAGCAGGAATCTATGAAAAGTTCTAAGAAAGGAGGAAGAAAATAGATGAGTTCATAGAGGAAATGAACCAAACGTTTATAGCAACTGCTCTCATTATACCCAATGGTGAATTTCAGGGACATAGGTAAAAAAACTAGACAAGCTAACCAAAAGTAGTTCCAAATTTGAAAGATAGATTCAACAGGGATATGGAATCCTCAAAAATTCCTGAAATAAAAACAGTACAGCATCCATACAATGAAGAAATGGCCAATGTGATGACAAAGCATCTGCTATTGAGAATAAAATAGTGAATTACAAAACAGAGCTCAAAGAAGCCAAAAACAAAAGAAGAGGACAAGAGGAGACTGTGTAGCAGCTGCTAGATACCAACAAGAGGACTGATCTGAGGCTGATCGGAGAGCACAGATGGATACACTAACATGCATACAGAAATAATGGATGAAAATTTCTGTAAGAGAAGAGTTTAAAATTCATGCAAGTGACGCTTATAGAACACCAAACAATTATGATGAAAGGAGAAGTCCTCATTAAATTCCCAGATATTCAGGGGAAGAAAACGTACATAAAGGCAATCAGAGAAAAACAAAAAATGAGATATAAAGGTAAACCACTTTGAATCACAACAGATTTCCCAGCACAAACCCTGAGGTCCAGAAGAGCTTGGAGTGAAGTATTTCAAGCCCTAAGAGCAAATAGCTTCAACTCAGATTAACTTAACCAGCAAAGCTATTTTTCAGTGTAAATGAAGAAATAATGTATTTCCTTGAAAAACACCAGCTCAGAAGATACATGAGTGTTAAAGCAGCTCTAGAGAAAATACTCAAGATTATTCTTGACAGGAACAACAAATTGGACACAGCTGAAAAAACAGAGGGAACAAATGAACTCCATGGGTAAACAGCAACAAAACACATCAGGAAAAGAACAACAAATGATACACCAACAGATACAGACAACAATGATAGTAAATAACCAGCACATCTCAGTAATACCAATGTTAATGTCCTCAATGTCCTATCAAAAGACACAGACTGTCAGACTAGATCGAAAGCAGAATACAGCAGTCTGTTGCATTAAAGAAACTCATCTATTCCAAAAATACAGGGATAGACCAGAAGGTAAAGCATGGAATACAGTATTTCATGTACCAAGACCCCCAAAATAGGCAGGGGTACCAATACTAATATCAGACATGGTATACATCAAGTTAAAACTGGTCAGAAGAGACAGAGAAGGTCACTACGTACTAGTTAAGGTAGCAATTCAATAAGAAGAGATGACTGTACAACTCAAGGAAGCCTCTGGGACACTATGAAATCAGTAATAAGAGGAAAATTCATCACAGTTAATGCTCCCATTAGGAAAACAGATCTAGCCCAAATAAATAACCTCATGAGAATTCTTAAGATACTTAAGAAAAAGCAACAAACTAGCCCCAAACCAAAATTAAGGAAATTAAGCCTGTGTGATGGCACACGCCTTTAATCCCAGCACTCGGGAGGCTGAGGTAGGCGGAGCGTTGTGAGTTCGAGGTCGACCTGGGTTACAACACGAGCGCAAGGCTGGCCTGAGCTACATAGTGCGACCCTGCCTCAAAAAAACTAGGGCTGGGAGTTTGGCTCAGTGGCTTAAGCGCCTGTCTGGCAGGCGTGAGGCTCTGAGTTTGATCCCCGGTGCCGCAAAAAAAAAAAAAAAAATTAAGGACATTATAAAGATTACACAGAAATCAATGAAATTGAGACTAAAAGAACTATAAAAATATCAATGAATTGAAGAGCTGGTTCTTCAAAAGAATAAATAGAATAGATAAGACCTTAGCCAGACTCACCAAAAGAAAGAAACGACTTGCATCAGTGCAATTAGGAATGAAGAAGGTGAAATCACAACAGACACTGTCAAGATCCAGAAGACTGAGTAACTGCTTTGAAAAATTACATTACAACAGATTAGAAAACTTTGAAGAAAAGATTCCTAGACATAAAAACTATCAAAACTAACCCAAGATGATATAAGTATGCTTAACAACCCAATGAAAGCAGTGAAATTGACTCAGTAAGGACCTGATGAATTCAGTGCTGAATTCTCCAAAAACTTTAAAGCTGTTATATCTCCAGTACTCCTCAAGCTCTTTAAGGAAATTGAAAGAGAAGGAGCACTGCCAAATGTATTTATGGAAGCTACTATCACCCTGATCCCAAAACCTAATAAAAACCCAACTTAGAAGAGAACTACAGACTGATTTCCTTAACGAATGAAGGTGCAAAAATCCTCAACAAGATATTAACAAAGAGAACACAGCATGTTATTAAAAAGAAGATACATCACAATCAAGTAGGTTTCATCCCAGAGATGCAAGGATGGTTCTGCATATCTAAGTCAGTAAATGTAATGCATTGCATAAACAGTAGCAAGGTCAAAAACCACATGATCGTATCAATAGACACAGAAAAAGTTTGTGACAAAATCCAGCACCCCTTCATAATGAATATCCTGAAGAAAACAGATATAGAAGGACCATACCTGAATATGATAAAGGGTATTTATGACAAACCAATACTCAGCATCATCCTAAATGGGGAAAAACTAAAGCATTGTCCCTAAAATCAGGAACAAGACAAGGATGTCCACTATCACCTATTCAACATAGTACTAAAAACATTAGCCAGGACAATCAGGAAAGAGAAAGAAAAGGGATATGATAGGAAAGGAAGAACTTGAATTATTATTTGCAGTTGATGTGATACTCTACATAGCAGACCCAAAGAACTCTACCCAAAAGCTCTTAGAATTAATAACCAACTTTAGCCAAGTAGCGGGATACAAGATTAACACAAAAGTCATTTGCATTTGTGTGCACCAAGAGTGAACAGGATGAGAAGGAAATTATGAAAACAGTGCCATTCATAGTAACTTCAAGAAAAGTGAAATACCTAGAAGTTAATCTAACCACAGGAGTGAAAGACCTCTCCAAAGAAAACTACACTATTCTAAAGAAAGAGACTAAAGAGGACATCAGAAAGATGTCCCCTGCTCCTGGATAGGCAGTACCAATATTGTGAAAATGGCCACACTCCCAAAAGTGTTATATAGATTCAGTGCAGTCCCAATCAAAATACCAACAGCATACTTTATAGATCTAGAGAAAACAATCTTAAAATTCATATGGAGCCAGAAGAGACCTAGAATAGCAAAAGTAATTTGGGGCAATAAGAGCAAAGCAGGCAGCATAACAATACCTGACTTCAAGCTATACAACAAAGCAGTAGTGATAAAAACAGCAGGGGACTAGAACTAAAACAGACACATGGATCCATGGAACAGAAGTGAGCATACAGCAATTTCCCCAGGCACAGTCAACTGTTTGATCTTTAACACGAGAGTCAAAAGCATATGTTTGAGAAAAGATAGCCTATTCAACAAGTGGAATTGGGAAAACTGGTTATCTGTTTGTAGAAGAATGAAACTAACCCCTTATCTTTCACTGTATACTAAATTAAAATGGATCAAAAATCCAAACATTAAAACAGAAACATTAAATGTACTGAAACATAAATTAGATAAAATACTGGGAGACATAGGTGTAGGAAAGATTTTCTAAACAGAACCTCAATCACACAATAAATAGCAGTAAGAATCAACAGATGGGATTATATCAGACTAAAAAACTTCTGTACAGCAAAAGAATCAATCAGTAGAGTGAGAAGACATTCCACAGAATGGGAAAAATTTTGCCAGTTACTCCTCAGACAGAGGACAAATATCTAGAATATACAAAGAACTAAAAAAAAATTAAATCAACTAAAAGACTCAATCAAGAAATGGACAATAGAAATGAACAGGCACTTCACAGAAGAAGAAATATAAATGGTCAGCAAATAAATGAAAACATGTTCATCATCTCTGGCTGTTAGAGTAATGTAAATTTAAAAAATGCTAATATTCCACTGTATACTGAAAAGAATGATAATCATTAGGAAATCAAACAATAACAAATGCTGGCCTGACAGTGTTGAAAAACGAACTCTTCTGCATTGTTGGTGGAATGCAAACTAATGCAACCATTGTGGAAATCAGTATGAGATTTCTCAAAGAACAAAAATTAGAAATTCCATTAGGTCCAGCTATCCCCCACTAGGTATCTACCCCAAAGATGCTACAGAGATAAATGCATTCCAGTGTATAACAGCACAATTCATAATAGCTAAATCCTGGAAGCAGACCATATAGCAATTCACAGGCCATCGGATAAAGAAAACATGTTATCTATACATAATGAAATAACTACTTGGCTATCAAGAATGACACATTTGAGATATTTGCAGGAAAATGGATACACCTGGAAAACAGAATGTTGAGTGAAATAAACCAGACACACAAGCTTAAATGTCATATGGTATCTCTCATTTGAGTGAGGCAAAATACAAACCAAAAAATGATAAAGGATGGATAGAACGGGATGGGATGGATCTCTTGCAATAGGGAAGTGGTCCAAGGGAACACAGGTGGGGCATGAGGAGGAAGGGAGGGGAAATACGAGCAAGAGAGATGTGCCATGTACAGGAACCGTAACCCCAATTAATGTCAACGTTATATGCCACAACACGAGCTAAAACATTACCAATAAGTACAAAATGGGACAGGGAGCCAGCAGGGGGGAAGGGGGTAAAGGGTAGGCAATTTAAAAAAAGAAAAAAGGAACAAACTGTAATATGTATGTAACCACTGCCCAAGATGATTATTGTAAACTGCATGAATTGTGAGCATGTACTAATAAAATAAAAAATTATTTCTATAAATCATGATGGCATTTAGTTTGATGTGTGCATGCATGCCTCTCGAGGCAGCTGGTGGTCTTTAATTCACATTACTCTCACTCTGTGAATCTTTTGTCTCATTTATAGGGACAAGAAATGAGTAGCCATCCTCTCCACCCCATAGGTTATGTTCCTAATGAAATGTTAAATGATTCCCAATTAAGTCAAAGCTAGTTCGAAGATGTCTTAGAGCTGGAGAGGAAAAGAGGACTAAGAGATTATAACAATAGAAAAATTTGGATTCAACATATACTTTGGGACTCTTTGACTATAGGAAAGAGAAACATTAAGGAGTAACACTTAAAGGGAATCAATTTATTGAACCCACATTGTTACTACTAGTTGAGCATCCCTAACTTGAAATTACAAAATTTAAATGCTCCTACATCTGAAAGTTATTGAATGCCCAGATGATACTACATGTGAAAAGGTTCACTGTGTGGATCTTTGTTTCATTCACAAAATATATTGCATAAAATTAACCTCAGGCTATGTGTATAAGGCATAAATGAATTTAGACTTGGGTTTCATCTGCAAGTCTAAATTCATTATGGATAAGCAAATAAGTATTCCAAATAAATGAATCTGATTTGAGTCTGATGCTGGAAGGATAAAAGTGGTGAGGGTGGTGCAAGAACGGAATTGAAGTGTGTTCTGTACATGAGCCAACCCCTTCCAGGGAACAGAACATCATGTAGTGCAAACATACGCCAACAGAAGTCAAAAACCGATGAATCCGAAGCACTTCTGTTCACAACCATTTTGGAGAAGGGCGACTCAGTCTGTAGGTAACCTGCGTGGCTTGTTATTTTCCCATTTAAATAATAAAGGACCTTAGGAATTTTAGTGTTGAGTTTGGACAAATGCACAAGCCATAAGACACATGGTAACTTACATCAGGGTCTCTTTGAATAGAAAGTGGCTATTAGTGTTTGTCATAAATGAGACTCACCAAATTATTAACATTCTAGCCACTGATCCTTGACTTAATAATTAGGAATGACTTTGTGATTTTAATACCAGGAAATCCATTTTTATATGTATCACATACATGACTTTCCGAAAAGGCAATTTATGTAATTAAGAATGAAGTGTAGTTTATTTACGAGAAGGTGCTTTTCCATGGTTAAATGTTTAACCTGAACTAATTAAGAGTCGTGAAGATTTAAGTTAACAAGTTATGGCATTGAAAACTCTGATTGGATGTTTATAATTTAGTTTTGCTCTTTTTATTAGATGTGACCAAGTGATTTAGTATTTTAGTTTCACTCAGCTGCTATTACTGCATCTTTCTTTTTTAAAATTAATTATGTAGGATTTTTTCAGGGTTTTCAGGTGAGAGTATTCGTTTTCTAAAGATGAACCAATTATCTGCTTTATTTAAAAACTTTCCTCTCTCTACCATCAATGAGCACTATTTAATCTGTTACACCTGACTCAGAGGTGGAGTAGGAGGAGCAAGGGAGGTCGCAGCAACCTTCCCGTGAGTAATCGGAGCCAGAGCAGTGCCTGTTCGGTCTCATCCCACCTCAGAGCTCTCCTCTTCCTCTGCTGTTGTTCTTCAGGTAATTTCAGCATGAGTTTTGGAGATGACACAGACATTTCAGTGGACTGTAACACCACATGAGAACAATTTTTAAAAACTCATATTTTCTAACTATAAATAAATCACTGTGTGCTATGTAAATCACAGATTGGTATTTCAAAACAAAATCATTTAATAAAATCATGCTCCCATGAAATTAATGTGTGTAATGTAATTCTTATTGAATCAGAAGATCACAGGCAGGTGCCTTAGTTTAGATTTGAGGGTTAGAAGAGTTTTTCTTTTTTTTTTATGATCATTCTTTACTGCTCAGAAATGGACCATTTATCAGTACTTTCAACTGTGAGCTATGTAAACAACCAGAATTCTGACGGCCTCGCTCAGAGGCTTTTGCTGGTTTATGTACATTTCAGTTCAGATATTTTCTGTAGAAGCAACATACACAAATGCTTAAAACTCAGATTTTCAGGTGAAATGATGAGTCGGCCTCTGTCTGCTCTTGAGACCTCATTGCAGAGGTAACCACTGCTTCCAATTGCTGTTTGCACGATTTTGTGTGCCTAGCCTATCCCTTTACATTAAATTTTGTGTGTATCCCCGTCTCGACTTCGTCTGCCTTCTCCTTACTGCCTGCCATTAAAGCTGAAGAGCCTCACACACACACATTACCTCATACTTCCATTTCACCTCCTCTGCTTCTTGACCACTTCATAGAATTTTCAGGTCAATCATCTTCAGTGTAATGGTTGTCTTTTAGCTTTAAATAATATACCTAAACATGTGTTTCTTGATTTAACCTCCACCCAGCTAATATCTTTTGCTTCTCATGAGAAAAGGCAGTGGGTTTGGAGATGTTTTTTACATTAGCTTTTCCTGACAAATCACTCTGTATGAATCCATCATTAATTATATCAAAAATTTTTATCCTTTTGACTGCCGATGGATATTTAGATTTTTTTCAGTTTGAGACTATCAGTAATACCACCGTGAGCATTCTTGCATTTGTTTTGGTGTGCAGGTGCACATGCTGAATCTATACACCTTTCAGTTAAACTTTGCATGCATAGCATCAGTTTTTTAATTACTGTGCAAACAGCACCCAGCAGGATGAAAGAAAAGTACGTTGTCCCCACCAGTACTTCATGTTGCTGGTCTTTTTCAGTTTAGCCATTCTGATGGGTATATAATCGTATCAGCTTGGGTTCTACTTTGTGTTTGTTGCTTAGTCAAGCTGAATACTTTTCATCTGTTTCTTAGCCATGTATTTGTCATTTTAAATGAAGTACTTGTCTTGGTTTCTTTCCTGTATTTCCTTTGTATTTCCTGTAATTCTCTTCTTTCATTGAATTTTTAGATTTTCTTTGTATATTTTCTATAAGAACCCTTTTATCAAAAACATACACTGCAGATATCTGTTTGTGCCTTCTTTTACTCTGCATGTGGTACTTTTTGATGAATAGTCCAATTTATCAATCTTTTCCTTTATGGATAGTGCATTTATGTCTTGTGTAATGTCTTTCTCCACCCTCAAACCATGGACATATTCTTTGTTATTTTGCAGAAGTATTATTATCTTTGTCATTCATTTGAAAATCTGTAATCCACCTGAAATTATTTTTTCCGTGGTATAAATTAGAGGTCCATTGTCATCCTTTCATGTATCTAACACAGTTTACCTAGCACCATTTATTATTTTTAAGGAAAGATAATTTTACTTACTCCTGTCCAATCTCAAAGTTTTTATTCCTTTTCATGGTTGACAACACTGGTTCAAAACTGTAATACAACATTAAATAGCAGTGATGAGAACAGATATTCCTGCCATTCTCCCAGTCTTTATAGAATACAATTAGTTTTTACCCTTAAAAATACTGTTAGGGCTCCATGTTTTTGTAGATTGATTCCTTGTGTTAGATTGAAGAAGTTTCCTTCTGTTCTTCACTTTGTGGAGATTTTAATCAGAAAGCATGTTAAATTTGTCAAATGATTTTTCCTATGTATACTTACTTTGTTCTGTTAACATGGTAAATTACATTGTTAGTTTTTTAATGCTTTTATTAAGTTTGCATTCCAGGTATAAATCCACTGGATTGAGATATATTATCCCTTTTATATAATGCTAGATTTAATTTATTTAATACTTCATTAAATAGTTTCAAGGCTTTGTTCAGGAGGTGTGTTTGTCTCTGATTTTCTTTTTGAAGTAATGTCTTTATAAGGTCATGTTTTCAAGGTAATATCAGTCATAAAGTGAGTCAAGAAATATTCCTTCCTCCCCTATTTCTGAAAGAATTTTTGTTGAATTAGTATTAATTCTTTCTTGAATGTTAAAGATATTGTCAGTTGGGCCTGCTATTGTCTCTGTGGGAAGGTTTGTAATTATAAATTCGGTTTCTTCAAATGACATAGGGCATTATGTCTTTTATTAGGTCAGTATTGGTAATCAGTGTCATTCCAGGAATTTGTCAATTTGACCCAGGCTGCCAAATATGATATTGGTGTAAACAATGCTATCTTTCATGTTTCTTTTACTGTATATGGAATTTGTACTGCAATTTGTATCTCTTTCATTACTTCTGTTGAAAATTTTCGTCTTTTTTTTCTAGATAGTTTAGATTAGAGATATGTTAATTTTAGTCTTCTCAAAGGATCAGCTTTTGATTTGATTTTTTTCTTAGTATGTCTTTTTTCTGTCTCTTTGGTTTCTACTTCTCTTTATACTACTTCCTTTCCTCTTCCTACAGGCTTTTCTTCAGCTTATTGATGTGAAATCTTAGATAATTTATTGTAAAAGAGATTGCTATAAACATTTCAAGATCAGAGAAACAAGATCCATTGATCTGCTATGTACAAGACACACATTTAACTCAAAAGGAAATTCACTGATTGAACATCAAAGGAGAGAAAACAATGCTCCATATGACAGGAAACCAGAAAAAAACAGGGGTAGCTTGCCCATCAACCACTAGAATGGATAAGAAAGATATGGTATTTTTATGCAATGGAAAGCTACTCAGATATTAAGAAGGGTAATCATGAGACTCTTGTAGGTAAATGGATGCAACTTGAGATCATGCTTATGGGTGAAATGGTTCAGACTCATTTGGGTGAACACTGTGTTGTCTCCCTAGTATAAAAGTGGGCCGGGAGTTTGGCTCAGCAGCTTAAGCACCTGCCTGGCGGGCGTGAGGTTGTGAGTTCAATCCCTGGTGTCACAAATAAATAAATAAGTAAATATAAAATAAAAAATAAAAAAATGAAGGAATTAGTGGGATCCAAAATGTATAATAGATATTGTGAAAGTGAAAGCAGAGGAAACGTCTAAAAAGGAAAGGTGATAGCCACTGTTAATTTTCTATTATCTTGTATTGTTTTTATTGTTTTGTTTGGTTTGGTTTTATTCTGTTTTGTTTTGATTTTATTATGTCTGATGGTATGAGCAGATATTTTGAACATAAGAAGATATATTATGGTAGCCATTGTTGATTTCCTATTATCTTGGCTTGAAGTCCTGTATTGCTTTCATTGTTTTGTTTTGATTGGCTTTATTCTGTTTTATTTTGTTTGGTTTTAATCTCTTTAAAGTTAAAAAAAGTTACAGGATCAATAAATTTGAAACCTTTGCTTTAGTGAACAACATATTAATAAAGTTCTTTTTAAGAAAAGTTGAATTAGATATATATGAGAAATTAAATCAAAAATTAAAATGTACTCATTTTTTAAAGAAAGAGAAAAAAGAGCCAGAATTGTATACTAATGTTCTCTCAGCTCTTCAAAGGACACATATCATAAATTGCATTAAAACAGTTCCAGAGGGAAGAAGAGATACCGTAATTTATCCTGACGGCCATCTGTCCTTAGTACCTAAACTAGGTAACAGTGGTGAAGAAAGTGGTAAATCACAAGCTGACGTCACTTACAAAAGTCAGTATCCTGACAGGAAAACACAAAGGATGGCTTCCACCTCACATTTTTTTCCACGCCCGCTTTTTGATCCGTATATTGTGCACTTCGTCTCCCATCTCTTTCTTCCTCAGGCCTGTGACTTTTCTGTTCTTTTCTTTCTTAAAGAACTAATTTTTGACACTGCTGCTTTCCACTGTGGTTTTATTTTGTGTTTCATTACTTTTTCATGTATTTGTTTCTTTTTACATTCTTTTGGCTTATCCTTTAGTTTTTCACCTTTTTAACTATTTAAAACATTATTTGATTTTTGTAATTATTAAAATTCTTAAGCATCCACAAAGAATGGCGTAATGAACCCCCATGGGCTCAACCTCCACTGTCCTTGTTCAGCAGCGTGTCACCATCTTTCCCCCTTTTAGTTTCACTTTAATACTTCAGCACTGCAAAGCAACTTTCACCCGTCACAGCATTTATCTGTAAATACCTCCTGTTCCTCTCTCAGCGAGCAGCGCAATCACCATGATACAGATCTTTAAATATCACCTGGTACCTGTCCTATTAAAATGTATGCAAATATCTCAACAAAATGTTGAGAGTTCATGGCAGTCAGACTTAAAATGTTGTATTTGTGTAATTGTGAATGTTAGTATTTTTGTTTTACAACTCTCTTCTATTTTTATTTCATTTTTCTTCAAATTTTGAGAGAAAACACATCATTTTATTTTTCTATACAAAATCCTATGTTACAGAATTAGCAGATCATTGTATTGTTATGTAATTTAACTTGTTTCTGATTGGGCCTAGAATATTTTGTTATTGCTTAACTAAGTTGATAAGCTTTTTTTTAAATTTTTTTTTATTTTAAAGAGAAAAAAGCAATAAAAGCAATGATACAGAATTTCAATACAAGATAGTAGGAAATTAACAATGGTTAATATATTGTGTATTGTTATCTTCAAAGTAGTTGCTCAGATTACAAGATACAGGCATGCATAATTGAGCAAACAAAATAAATACAAATTGTTTCAGTGAACTAAAAGAAATCAATAGATAACTATCTTAGCTATCTTTTGTGTGCATATATATATATTTTTTTCTTTTCCCATTTCTTCTTTTCTGCTTTCACCCATCCCAGTTGTTCTTTACTTTTGAGCAGTTTCTTTCCCTTTCACAATATCTATTGTGGATTTTGGATCTTATTTACTTTTTCAGTTTCTTATTTTAGGGAGACAATATGCTGTTTACATGTGGGAGTAGGATATTTTTTACCAGATGATTTCCTACACGGTGCTTTGAATTTTCTGCTTATATGAATCACTTTGTTCACGTTCCTCCTTGCTGGAACAAAACACCCAACACTCACAAGTTAAAAGAGGAGAGGTTTATTTCAACTCACAGTCTGCAGAGGTTCCAGTCCCTGGTTGGCTGGCTCCAAAGCAGGACAGCACGGCAGAGGAGTCTTGCTCCCTGCATGGTGAGAGAGAGAGAGAGAGAGAGAGAGAGAGAAGGGAGGATGGCGAGGGGCATCCCTTCAGTGGCCTCTCTTCCGATCCCTCTTCTGCTAATAGCGAGTCACCTGTGAACTCATCAGTGCACTGACCCACTGATGCTGTCACGCACCCGAGATCCGGTCACCTCCCAAAGCTTCACCTATGAGCACCGGGAAGTGAGGGGGACAGGAATTGAAACCGTGACAGCATTCTAAGGGACCTGATGTCTTCCTGTCATTGGGCGTGGGTGACAGCCATCTGGTTGATGCTTCCTTTATAAAATTCTCCACTGGTCTTAAATTTTAAATGGATAACAAAAATTTTTTATCATCTGTTATAGTAATTTTTAAGTATAAATATTTAAGTTTTAAAATGCATGTATTTTTATAAAATTCTTTGCACTCATAAATCTCTGTCGATTTGCTGTTTGATATGGGAGTTATTTAGATAACAATCTTTAAACAAAATTTTCCTAATGTGTGGGGGTAGAGTTTTTGTTCGTGTTTAGTTGTCTTTATTACTGATTTTGGCCTGACTGCGCTGTGGTCAGAGAACAAGTTGGGTATTTACAATCCCAGCATTTGATGGATGCTGGCCGAGTACCCTACCACTAAGCTTCCTCCCAGCCCCACATTTTGGTGTGAAATAAAGATTACCTATGTTTGTCATTCATTTTATTTCCTCTGACAGTTATGTGTTTTAAACAATAGCTAGGTAATTTTAAGTTCTTTGTACTTTTTGGGGCATTTTCTATTGAACTATTTTATTCTATTCTATTAATCCCAAGACCTTTAATGTTATTTTTATATTCACTGTATATTTACATTTGAATTATATTTGAAAATGTTTCATTTTCTGTATTCATTCTTGGAATAAAATATAACGATAGTTATTCCCATTATTGTATTTATAAATGACTGGGTTGAACTGATGTAAATTACTATCATTCCAGTACATTATGTAAGGAAAAGTATATTGTAAAATAAGCTTTAACGTTGGTCCGAATCATTCACTGCAGAGAAGACCCTGCCGGGAGTGCCGGGAAGCAGTGAAAGGTCAGGTTTAATGCCTCCTGGAACTGTGGTGCGGCCGTTGTTGACACAGAACACACTGCTTTTTCAGTCCCATAGCTTTATTAGTCGCTTAGCAGATTACTATCACTCAGCATAGATTCCGGCTCCTCAAGTGAAGGAGAGCTGGTGTAATTAATTATGGCATTTCTAATCTCACTTCATTTGCTATTTTAGTGAAGACTTCAGCAAACCCTACTGGGTTTCCCCCAGGTGACAGTAAAGATTACAGAAATAATGCACTTTACAAAATAGGTACTGAAGCACAGCTCTTGGGGAAGTCATATAGTGCAGACACACATGTGTGACAGGAGCATTTTAAGTAGGATCTCTGTGGCCTCTTTATTTTCCATGACAGCGCTCACAGGATGTGAGACACAGGGTGTAAACACACGTCTTACATGGGGCTGATTACAGAGGCCTCGCTGTGGGTCCCTCAGGGACCAGGGTGTCCAGTTCCCCTGGTATGAGTTGCTTCTTCATCACTTTTGTTCCAGGGACTATAGCTTCAGATCTCTTGGTCTTCATGACTATATTTTGTTCACTAGATAGTTTTGTTATTTTGTTATGTGTTTAATTAATCAATCCCCTGTTCCTTGATATACTGCACAACAATGAGGGTTTTTTTTGGGGGGGGTCTCCTAAAATATTGACAGAGAAATTAGTCTCCACTCAATATAGGATGGAATACAACTATAAAATGTAGAAAAGCTTTGGGGCCATCCACAGGATCCAGTGGTCCAATGAGGACCTTTGCTTACACCAATGTGAAAAGACACTGGATGAATAAGCCCAAAAGTGACTATGGGATGACTTTTTTGTATATTCAGGCCCTACAAGGACCAGGAGATGACCTAAACTGTGACACTCAAGGAATATGGCAATTCAAAACCAGGTAGTTCGACCACCAAGCCATCCCCTTTCTGGCACATTGTAACGCATGGAGTTGTAAACACAGTAGATCATTGAAATTTAGATTTTAGATGTGGGCTTGTTAGCAGCCCTCCTCCAGCTTGCATTGCTTGGAGTCTTAGAAGTGTATTTAACAGTTCATATTAATGCAATTGCTGTCAAAAGTAATGAATCATTTTTATTTGTTCTTTTTCTCATGTATTTTTAACTGTACTTTGATGAGGAGAGTTTTACTATTGAAAACAAAGGAAAAGTGTCTACACCTAAGAGGGCATCCAAATTAAAGAATGAAAGTATTCTCTATTTTGTGAATAAAGTTTTGAGCTTTCTCTTTGGTTTCAGCCTTGAAAAACAAAATGAATTAACAAAAAATGTGTTCCTCTATTAAGACTGTCATCTTGCTTTGTCCATCATATAATGCACTTTTCAGAAATTGTTTATTTCAATTCTTTATCTTATACTAATCAAATTGTAGCAGTCCTGACTGAAGTAGGTCATAGAATTTGGATTTTTATGATCCTTGTAACTCCTTAGCTTCGACAGAAGTTTTCCGACATACCATCTGATCTGTAAATTTTCTCTTGGTCTCATCAGCGACATTGTTACCAAGGGTTATACTTTAGCAGTTTCTTTATGTTTCATAAAACCTCTTTTTGTGATGAAATTATTTGAGTAATGAAGGAGATAACGTTAGGGATTTATGTAAATGATACTGCATTACCTAAAAGTAGATAGTGCGAAAATAAAGACCATGAAGAGTGGTAGTTTGAATGGAGTATCAACCTGGGATGAACGTCACCATTTCACCAATGTTAATAGTAGCATTGCAAACAGCAAAGCCTTATCACTCACGACGCCATTCACACAACAGCTAGCTTCTCAGTTTTGGTTGACCATCGCTTTTTAGGGTAGGAACAAGCTTCATAGTTGTAGTATCATTTCACATGGGTGTCATGCACTAATTGGAAGTCCCACCAAGGAAATCTTTAAAGCTAATTATTCTAGTGCACAGCATTTATAGATTGAGAGCTGTTTTTGTGCAAAGGCATCCAGATAAATGTGGCTAAGAGCATGGCGTCAGGGCCTGAACAGTTTGCAGCTGCAGAGCAGGTGATTCTGTGTCTGCTCAGTGAGAGTCTAACTCTTGGATAGTCACCTGTCTTTCTAGTAAGACCCTGTGCTGAGAAGTCATTGTTAGTATCCTCATGAGAACTGCGGATAATAGTAGCAACATAGTCAGTGATGGATTTGAGAAGTAGATAGTTCCTTTTAAAGGAAAGATTAAGCTTTGACAGAGTTTGAACTTTAAATGAAGAAATCAATTAAGATAAAACAAAAGGTCTAGGTGCATGACTACAGTGAGGATTGAATTATTTAGGTGGATGGGAAGAAAATAAATAGATTGCTATATTGCTTTGTAAAATAACAGAGTAAAAAGTGATAAGCAAAATTTGGGGAATGACTGAATCGCCTTGAAATACAATGGGAAAAAACAGTTTCACCTTTGGTCCAGTTCCAAACCATCTGGGCCATAATCACAAGAATTCAGCAAAAGAAGAAAGTTTCTTAGTTAAAAATAGACTCTCAGATTTTACAATTTTGAGGTCATAAGTCTGGGGACAGACAAATTCACTTTACACTAACAAAAATGGTCACTGACTTACATTCTTTCCTGTCTAATTCTGTTTACATCTTTCTGCCTCCTGTTCTTAACTTCCTTGTGTCAGAAGTATAAATTTATGTGAGTGACTGCGGGGGTCATAGTGCAAAGTGTGGAGAATGGTGTCAGACCCACGGCCCTCCTTTTCTATAAGCGCAGAATCCTTGCGCCTGGCCATGAAGCCTGCACCACGCTGATGGGCCACAGACGGGAGGCCAAGTTGAGTCAGATGGATTGCGTGCCTCACCCCTGTCACTGCCTTGGCCCTTCTTCTCGGTACTAAACACCCCACACCACCGTATGTCTGTCTGTCTCTCCTTGGTGAGATGACAGTTTTGAGCTCGTAATTTCATTGACTCCTCATTTCCCAGAGTCAGGGGTAAGATGGAGTGTATTAGTTTGTTCATGCTCTTCTGCACACAGTGGTTATCCTAACTATAACCCTTTCTGCATGGAAGTAATTCATTCTTTAAAAATGACTAAAACCCAAGCTTTTCCTTCATTGTCATATCTGTAATTTCATAATTCCTCAGAAGAAGGTCACTTGCAGAAAAATTAATCAATATATTTGAGTCTATAGAACTATAATTTTCGCTTCCCATTACCATCCCGTCTGAAGAGCTGTTCAGTGCTGTAATTTTAATCTGCTGTGATTGCCTCCCTCAGAAGAGGTCACTTGCTGTATTTTGTAGAGCCACATCACCTGAGTGCCGTCGGCCACAGCAGCAGTATTTCGCTGTAATGAGAAACGAAGAGAAAGGTCTACGTCACCACTGACTTACCAACCCTCCTGTCAGGGAGCGTGCACTCTTCCCCACCACCCTGGACTTCATTAAAAGCCTGAGGTTGTATCGCTGATTAGACGGGGCCCGGGGTGAGAGACCACGCTGCGGCAGCAGCCATGGCAGTGCCGGAACAAAGGAAACCTCTATTTTGTTCAGACTAAGGGAAATATGGATTTGACAGGTTTTCATTTATAATTTTTTCATTTGGAAGGCTGTTTTGTTGTGTCACATAGCATTGAGTAAATTAGCTGTTACAGACCTTAAAAACAGCTGCATTGTGTTTTAACCATTCTTTTGTACTTTTTGCATCTTTAGTTAAAAATGAAGTTCACAAAACATTTACATATTTATAACTATTAATAAGCCAACCTTTACCTAAGTGAATACTCAGAGCCTCTCTGGTTTTATTCTCTATCAGTTTTTATTGTTAAAGTTTCTTGCCTACATAATTATCCACAGGTAGTGGATAATTCACTTTATACTAACAAAAATGGTCACTGACTTACATTCTTTCCTGTCTAATTCTGTTTACATCTTTCTGCCTCCTGTTCTTAACTTCCTTGTATCAGAAGTATAAATTTAACAAATCTAGATAGGATTAAACGATTAATGCAGAGATGATATTTGAATTAAATCATCACTGTCTAAGAGAAGTAGCTCTAGATATGTGAATCAAGGAATCTGATTATGCTGTCCCTTGCTCCATACTTGTAGTAATTGCCTGGGCAGAGGGAGAGGATGAGATTTAAGCATTAGAGCCTAAGTTCATCAGCCCTAAAGTACTCAACAGGTAGAATAATAGTGAAGAACACAAAGCCGTTCGCTTACAGATCTACACTTGAAATTCCGTATATACTTCATGTTAGCCAGAAGTCTGGAGCAGGTTTCTAGTTTTCTACAATGCGCTGTGGTTCGCAGTGGGAGAAGCATGTGCGGGATCAGTGCACTGTCAAGGTGGCATCAGAAGAGGTGGCAGTGTTGGAGGACCTATTTCGCAGTGGCGTTTTCACTGCAGCTTTTTCCTGCCTGGTGGTTTTCAGGGAAGCAGGTGAGCAGTGTAGTCAGAGACTTCCCTCCCCACGTGCACTCAGGCCTTTTCCTTCAGCAGCTACCACTTCCCCTATTCATATTTTGTCCTGTGCAGCAATCACTATTCAAAGATATGTCTGTGAAAATGTTTATCATCATTTCAGTGCCACGAATCTGTTAGGATTCTACCAGAGACACAGGTTTAGACTGGCAACTGAATATTGATTCTTGACCAGAGGATCATAGTCAAGGTTTGCGTGTTTGAAAAGCCCAAAATTTATGCACAGCTCCCTGTATATGTGCATATGTACATCATTACTAGGAGAGGAGCCGTTACTGTCATTACTTGTACAAACTGCTTTAGCTGGAGAATGATTAAATTTTGCTTCTATCTGCCATTAAACAAGGAATGGGACTGTGGCTGGAGAAAATGGCACAGTGTGTTTTGGGTCTGGTCGTGAGCTTAATCATGAAGCACACAGGAGCCATGAAGAGGCCATGCCGCACTGTCTCCTCCCCGACCTCGTTGTTCCTCACTCCCCAGAGCGAGGTTTTTAAATAGAGTGTCTCCAGTGCACAGTGCCAGGCCCAAAGGGAGCCCTCAGAAGGGCTCGTGAATGGAATCGTTCCTGTTCTGCTCATGGGCTCCTTGGCTCTTGTTTCTCATTAATGATATATTTGGATTCGGAAGAATCTCTCTTAGCTGATTACTGAGGGGTTACTCAGAACCCCTGTCTTGGCATCCTGCATTTAATTTTTGCTTTTGGTTACAGAGTTTCCTAGACAGGGAGTC
This sequence comes from Dasyprocta punctata, assembly GCA_004363535.1. Taxonomy (NCBI): domain Eukaryota; kingdom Metazoa; phylum Chordata; class Mammalia; order Rodentia; family Dasyproctidae; genus Dasyprocta; species Dasyprocta punctata. The sequence continues at coordinate 83,352 of RJWM01000688.1, forward strand.
TAGAGAAAGAAGGTACTGAGTGAGGTCAAGGTTTAGAGCCCCTGTGGACGTGGACGTCCCCTAGGACGATATTGTGAAGTCAGGCCCGGGGATGGAGTGAAAAGTGAACCCAAAGGGTGACAGGAAGGAGGGATGGAGAGCCAGCTTGGACAGGGGAGGACTGTCTCGATGCAGAAGCAGCCCGGGATGGGAGGCGCCAGCCTGGGGGAGGTGAGTGCGTCCCGTTTCACAGGGTAGCAGGGCTGTGCTGTTGCATGCATTGGAGAGAACCCCGCCCACTGAGCCCAGGGAGCAGAGAGAGCCCATGAAGACGTTCTCCAGTTTCAGAAAGAGTCTGGGGCCATTCTTGAGATGAGTGAAGGAGGCGGTTTGGAAGCTACTGCGAGACCAGAGCCTTTGAAGGGCTGAGCAGTGATGGGAGAGGACGGCTCGCCCCTGCGTGGTTTTGCCTTGAGCCTTGGCTGAGTTTTAAGTGATGAGACATCTGGAAGGGGAAAGAACATTGAAAGGAAGTTCAGCATGTACTCTGTTGCCCTGCGGGCCGGGGCCGGGGCCGTGGTCCTGCCGCATGTCGGAGACTCCAGACCCACATTCTCCGCTGCAGTTTCAGCACGGCAGCCCCCCTTCCCAGCTGGCAAGATCCTGATTAACAGGAGCTTCCAGCCACTGTAAGACTTACTCCGATGGTTTTAAATATTGGTTTAAATACATTTTATAAATAATGGAAGTCATTTTAAATTACATTATAATAAATAAAATATAAGAACTTATATAAAGAAACATAACCAGCCAGGTACAAATCAGTGCATTCTCTTTTACTTTGATTATTCCAATCCATAAATAAAGATTAGCTTTCAATCGTGCTTTAAATTTTCTTTGCAGAGGTGCCTCTGGCAGAGGTTCTCGCCAGCTTGCAGCTTTGCATGCGAAGACAGTGTCCTGTTCATCCATGGAGTCCAGCACAATGCTCTGCACATTGAGTCTCACAGAGTATTGTGCACATCGTTAATATTTTTTTCTACTGAAACTTACCAAAGAGTCTTAAAGGAAAATACACCTAACCTATAAACACACCTCTGAAATGGAATGTCTGTTGTATTTCAGGCTTAAGTTAAATGACAGGAGTTCGGAGATGGGTGAGACACGTTTTCCACCTCAAGGATCTCAGAATGAGTCAAGGCAGACAGATTGAGAAGGAAATCACTGCCTTCCCTGAGATCAGAGCCACGGCAGAGCCTGCAGGTGGCAGGACCGTGCCTGTGCTGAGTGCTCAGGGAGAGGGCCACCCACACCTAGTGAGGAGGAATGGGATCGGTAGGCATCGGCTGCAGGGGAGGGTGTTCCCGACAGCGGTGTACCTTGGCGTTCGATGGGCATGTGCTCTATGGAACACAGTATTCTAGACCCTGGCGATTCTATGAACTGATATTTTACCTATTGATACTGAAACCAATGAGACCTTTGTAATGGGTTGTTGCTTCCAACTCCCCAAATGGTACAGTTTCAAGTGGAAGATATTTGTGTTAAAATGCATGGAGGTTTCATCATCATGCGATCAGAGTACTGTATATTCGGTTTTGATTATACAGGATCTTTTGCAACTCTTTGTTGTGCTTCTATATCTCTGACTGAAAAACTAACATTTTGCTGACCGCTACCCATGCCTGCGGCTGTTCATGGAGTGATTCAGAACTCTGCAGCTGATGTCAAGCAGTGTTGCCACGTGCCCTAGGAACCTAAGATATGGTATGGCTGGTTCCAGATCACCCCACTTTCCCCAGTGCTGTCCCCTGTACGCTGCTGCTCCTCCTGCTTCTTCGCATATGTCATGGCAATGGTATACATCTTAGGTTGTTGGGGAAATTCCTTCCCAAATTGCTTATTTTCGGTCAGGCTTCTAAGTTAGAAAAACAGCCTTGGAGACCAGAGATTTCCAGGAGAGGTGCTGGGAAGTGCATGCAGGGACACAGGGAATGTCGTCTGTGTGGACACAGGGCGTGTGCAGGGGAGAAGCAGTGGGTATGGCAGGGCGGGGGACCCAGACTGGGGCAGCAGAGGGTGAGGTGCCCCCAGGGTGCAGGCAGCGGGAAAGCGTGTTTTCAAGAGCCCTTGAATATGTTTTATGGACAAACGAAGATGATGTGTAAGTGTGGTTCCTCCTGTGATGCTCATAAAGGACTTTCCAGTGTGGATTTTTGGTTTCCTAAATTTTGGGAAAACTGTTCAGTGCTAAACTAAGCACACTTACACATCCTCTTTCCCCACCTTGACCTCCTCCTTCCCTTTCTTCTCCCCTTCTCCTTTGCATCCTTCTCTCCTCCCCTTCCTCCTTCTTTTCCTTCCCTAAAACAGCTGTGAAGCTGGTCTGTGGCTTCTGCATTTTCAGCAGCACCTTTCCACGGTGAAGCTGGTCCCAGGCAGGCCAGCTGCAAGAAGTGAGCCCCTCCTGGGTGCGGCGTCTGTGCAGGGGAAGGGCTCCTTCCAGCAGGGCCTTCATCTTTATTCTCTCCTAAGGAAACCTGGAATTTCTGTATTTTTCCTTAAATGTGTAAAGCATGTTTTCTACAGCCAAACTTGACTGAAGTACATTTCAACCAATAAAGTGAAAGTGGTTAAATTTCAAATTTTCTGTATTTGTTGAATTGTCTCAACTTCTTATTCTTTTTATACTCATCATATTTAGGTGATGATTTGTGGTTACAACAAGGCCTTAGGGTCACCAAATTGTGTCCTTTGACATACCTGGGTTCTATTAATTTAAGAAGATGCTATGGTTAAATGGAGAGATTAAATGAAAGAGAAGCAGATGTTCATAGTGCCTTTGATCATGTTTTATCAGGGTAGCATGATCTGAAGCAGGACCTGTGAGAGAGGCTGTGCTGTTTAGTGTCTTTACTCTTTTAGCAACTAACTTTACCTTCTACCTGAGCATTGGGCTCTAGCAGTTTTGATATATTTAATTATATAGAAAACCAGGAGGAAAATAGCTGTAAGGGGGTGATTTGATTATAAAGATAGTGTTTATATATCTGTCAGTCATTTATTAAATATATATATGTGTGTTACAAATAAACAGAATCCCAACACTCTCTTTTTTGTAAACTCATAACTGTTTTAATACATGGAGTTAGGTTCAGTCAAAGGCATTTTACAAATCTGTTAACTGTAAAACACACACATACAAAATCTTAGCTGGCCAAATGTGTAAAGAATATGCATTTTTAAGAACTTTATTTTTAAAATTCTATTTTTCTTCTCAAATCTGAATTAGAGAATTCTGGGAAATCTTTATAACCAATTCTGTGCTGGTTATTAGCAATGAGAAGAAATGGAAATACCCACAAAAAGATCATAGAAAATTTTTAAAAAGAAAAAAATAGAATAACCGAGAGTTTCAGTTTCAGTTACACTTTAATTCATTCCATAAATTTGTTCCTCAGAAGTTATATGGAAATCAATTGCAAAGAAAGTAAAGAAACAAAAATATATAGTGAGAACTTGCTTCTCAAGGGAAGCTTTCCAAGGAAACACTTGTTAAAATGAATACTCTTTATCTGTGGAGAACGTTTTTATGTATGCCTTATCACTTAGAGCTTACCTGTCTTACTATTTCACCAAGTGCCATAGCATTCTATACTTGGAACAGACTGCAGAAATCCTCTGATTCCTGTTTTACAGACAGGGAGGCCAGGAGACCCAGTGTCTCGTCATCAGGCAAGGTGCTGATGGAGCTTACGCTGCAGTCATCTGTTCCTTGTCTTCAACCAGAGCAGAGCTTCATTCTCTTATTACACTTTTGTGCTTTTTACATTTATTGTTATTAAACCCATGAAAACCACCAGCATCTTTTGGACACAAATCAGATGAAGAAAAGGTGTGGCCATCCCTGACCATGCTGACCATAAGTGCTTTGGCCCGCATGGGACTCCATCCGCATCCTGGCTACTGGAAGTTGCTGGCTTACAGTACATTTTGCAAAGCCCAGAACTGCTTAGATTATCCCAGTCTTATCTTGTGTACATTAAAGACTTGCATCCCTGTGGCTTAGGGTTGTGTGTGTGACCGTGTGTGTGTACACACATGCACATTCACTGTGAGCCAAAGTTTTGCTCCAGCCATTTAATTAATGTTGATGCACTTACCATGCTTCCAAGAGGAGCCGGCATCTAGTAGGTAGAGAACTTCCCATCTCATTAATTACATTCCAAGACAATAATTTTTATTCAAAATGTAAGTATTAGAGCACAGTGTCTAGAATAATAAAATACTTGATAGTTTTTCATGTAAATAAACTTTCAGTGTTTTATAATATAGTATTTTTTCCATATCTCACTTGCCTAAAACCATTAACTAATGGACATTACTAGGCAAATATAGTTAACATGTTTGCATTGAAGTCTAAATGTTAGGAGCGGGAGGCCTTAATTAATCTCGTTTTTTTTCTTTGATCTTCTCTTTCATCTCGGACTAGACATGAATTTTTTCCCTTTTCTCTGCCATGCTAACCAGTCATATGGAATTGTTATGAATATATGTGAAATATTCTAAAATCTGGGACAGAATATCTAAGACATTGTTATAATTTATGTTATTTTCATTAGATGGAAAATGGATTCATAAAATGTTGATAAGATCAGCATTTATTAAGTCAGTCATTGCTGAGCACAGTGATCTGCCTGTAAACCCAGCACTCAAAAGGCTGAGGCAGGAGGCTCACTGTGAGTTTGAGGCCTACCTGGGCTATGTAGTGAGTTCAAGTCCAGCCTGAACCACATAGTGAGACTCTGTCTCAAAAAAAAAAAAATTAAACCAGCAATTACTTATCTTTGTGCACTAAATAGAAACTTAAAATCCCTGAGGAGCTGCATGCTGATGTGAATAACTATAATCCCATCTACTTGGGGGGCTGAGGCAGGAGAATCACAATTTGAGGCCAGCCTGGCCTGCTTAGTCAGACAATGTTTCAAAATACAAACTAAAAAGTCTGGAAATGTATGTTGGTGGCAGAATGCTTGCCTAGCATGAGCGAGGCCTTGGGTACAATCCCCAGCACCAGAGAAAAGTGTCCTGGGTTCTGGCTTTGACACCATCATAATACATATGAGGACATATCTATTTCTTCATTTTTTTTTTCCCTAAAGTAAGTGTCCAGGACCATCTTAGCAGCACCATAATACATATGAGGACATATCTATTTCTTCGTTGTTTTTTTTTCCCCTAAAGTAAGTGTCCAGGACCATCTTAGCAGCACCATAATACATATGAGGACATATCTATTTCTTCATTTTGGTTTTTTTTTTTTCCCCTAAAGTAAGTGTCCAGGACTATCTTAGCAGCACCATAATACATATGAGGACATATCTATTTCTTCGTTTTGTTTTGTTTTTTTCCCTAAAGTAAGTGTCCAGGACCATCTTAGCAGCACCATAATACATATGAGGACATATCTATTTCTACGTTTTTTTTTTTTTTTCCCTAAAGTAAGTGTCCAGGACCATCTTAGCAGCACCTTTCTTTCCCAGGTTAATTAATATTGTTTAAGATTTTGCCTGCAGAACTCAGATCTACACTAATTACTCTAAAGCAGTGCTTTTTCCAAATTGTTTTCCCTGGAGCATGCAACACGTTAGAAATACAGACTCTCGGGCCTCACCCCAGCCTTCTGCATCAGGGTCTTGGGTTCACCGGGCTCAGAAACCCCGTTTGAACAAGGCTTCTGTGATTCTGATCCATGCTGAAGTTTGAGAATCACTGAAAAGAAGATGAATAAAACATAGTCCTTATTCATAACCAGTTTGCAATTTAGTACTTTTTGAATCTCTAATTGTCTTACCAATTTTCAGATATACATAAAAATTTAATGATATGTGTGCATATAGGAAATTATAAGCATGTTAAATTGCTAAGACTAAGACATTTAGGAATAGGACCATAAAGTCAACTTAGGGATTTCCCATGGCAAGGAATTGCCCTTAGTGTGAAGAATATATATCAGGTAGTTTGAATAAGCCTGCCTGAGTACTGAAATGCATGTTAATTTCATATATGTGCATATCAAATGCAGTTTGTTTTCACTGTAGCACAGATATTTTTGTTCTAAAAAGTAAAAACAAATATTCTGAAATTATGCCCAGAATTTTAATCTTAAAATTTACATTATGTTTATGTATGAGCATCAGGCATATAACCTCTCGTTCACATCTTCTCTGTATAATGTTTCCATTACTCTCATTCTAAAATCCATGTGCAATTTCAAGAGAAACTTGTAGTTGACTTTTCAAAATGCAAATCTTGCTGTAAAATGTACTTGAGCTTCAGAAACATAACTGAATTGCAGTCAAAATTTTGTGGGCAAGTGGTTTCAAATGTGGCTAAAAATGAAGCGGGGGTGAGAAGCCAAGGTCATATATTATCAGCTGTAAGTCAGACAGAGACAGCTGCTGATAAACAGGCTGTCTGCTTTAGGTTTCATCTGAGAGAAGAAAGATAGAACTATAAAACTGCTTTCAATTTTGTTTTGGAACTATGGTCAACCGGGAAAACACGATGTGAATTTGGGTAGTATTTTCTTCCAAAAATTTTTATCAAGAGCATTAAGTCAGTTCGGAGATCTGTAAGTTAATGATACTTCATGATAAAGCGTAGTCTTTTGTGTGTGACCTCGGTGACCATTACCACCTGTGGAGTGTGAACTGCTAGCCGGGTGCCAACACAGACCCTGCCGTGGAGGAAAGGGCTCCTGCAGCCCGGCTCGGTCTCGAGGTCTGTGAGCCCGTGGAGTCGTTAGCACCAGTGCTAACTAAATGTAAACACCTTTACTTCCAGCTGCTGCTAATTGGTTTGGGAATATTTATGTAAGTGTTGATTTTAAAGCTAAAAATAGTTTGGTGATGTTTAAATCCAACGCATTCTAGCTGTCAGAAATGCTCCCATGATCCTGAAAGTGTTGCTAAAAATGTTCGCTTGTTTAAAATTGTAGCAATTAAACTTGTCTGTTGTAAGAGTCACATATGATATGTCCCTCTGATCTGATCCAAGGAGAAAAGGGCAAGCTTCCCAAAGGTCTCTGCCCAGTTAGCGAGGCATGAGCCGCTGCTGAACTTTATCAGGAAACAGAGGATTACAATGTGGGCAAAAGAGGCAAGACAGATTTTGAGATAGTTTCTCACTTTGTGTTCTGTACATCTGATCTTAGATCCCTATTTTAAGCTAACATTAAAAATAGAAATCATAATGATTTCATTAATAAAGTTAAATATAGACCTTCCAAACTATTTTACTTCTAGAGGTGAATGTGAAGATTTGAAGCCACATAATTAATATTTTTCAAACCTGAAGTTGAACAAACACGGAGCCGCTCAGCAGCAGTTGCTGATACCTTTAGTTCTCCTAATCAGAGTTATTTCTGCCCCTCTATCCGGCGTTAAAATTCATGATTTTACAGTTTTTTCCAGTTATTTAAATAAGCTAGGAAAAAATATCATTTTCATTTTTAGATATGTGTGATTTTGTGACTCATTTCATCATGTAACTTAGTGAAAGAGTAGCTTAAGTATTCTTAAATTTCTTGTCAGATATTTTGTTATTTCTGGAAAAAGTGACTTTAAGTACCCTGTTAACAGATAAACTCGCTCTGTCCATATGTCTTGCAGTACTGTACAGTTACAGTGCTCCTCAAGTTAACTTGAGCTGGTTTTATGTTCTTGGAGTCCTCTATACATCTGTCTCCCTGACCCATCAAATGAATCTGTGACTGCAGTATATAGAAGTGATTTGGCAACTGACAAACACTACCCATTAGCCGAGATGATAGACTCTACTTTCTACCCCTTTGTAATAGTTATGACAAGGCAGAGTTGTTGATGCCACTCATCTTCGACATGAGTCTGCAAATATGTGTTCTCTTCAAGGCTGTCCTTACTGACGCGTTTGCTCCAAATGTGTAGTCAGTTCAGAGTTACTCAAGAGCACATTATCACATCGTGCTTTCCAATTGAAATTGACATTTCCAAATATTCAGAGCATCAATATCTGTTGACACAAATAGAACCTCTACTTGCCATCTAACTGGAACAAAAGAAAAATCCCCTTAACCTTAGATAATGTTGATTTGAAACAGAAAGTATGTTATTTTCCTACGTTGGTTAGGGATCAACAAGAAGGTTCCACTTGGTATAAGGTACAGTGAGGCAAAAATAATTAAATAGAGTGTTAAATATTTGTAGTAAGTATTTGAGAAGAGAGAGAGACAGACAAGACAGACACAGAATTACAAACCGAAAAGAATACTTATTTTAATTAACTGAAGCTGTTAACTGTTCATTGGTTGAAATACTTTATGTTGTTAAGAGGTCATTCCTGTCTAAAATTAAGCCATAGGTTCAATGTGGTCTTTATCATAATCTCCACTGGCTTTTTTGAGGAAGTACACAAGCCGATTCTAAAATTAATATAGAAATATAATTAATCTAGAGATGTAATAATGAAACAACATAAAAAAATACATCTGGAGGTTTCATGAAAAATTCTGGAGCATTCATCTATCCTGATTTCAAGATAATATAAAATGACAATAATCAAAACTGTGTAGTAATGACCTAAAGATAAATATAGCAGTGAAATAGAATTTAGGGGCCAAAAAGAAACATTTTAATTTTTGAACCATTGAGTTTTTATACAGATACTGAAATAATTTAATGGGGAACAATTTTTTCAACAAATGACTCAACAAACTATAGCCACATGCAAAAAATGAGTTTGAAGCCCTGCCTTGTACCACATGTAAAAATTAACTCAAAAGGATGACAGACCTAAACCTGAGAGCTAACACCATAAAACTCTCGAAACATGGAAACAAATTTTTACAGACTTGTATTAGGCAAAACTTTTTTAGATACACCACCAAAAACACAAGTAACAAAAATAAATAAATACATTAGACTGCCTAATCAGCAGTTCCATTTCTTCATGTAGACACCCAAGAGAACAGGAAACGTGTTCACACAAGTACAGGTCTCCAAATGTTCACAGCAGCATTATTCATGATAGGCAAACCGGAATTAATGTAAAATCAGCTGGCGAATGGAAACGCCAAGCGTGGGACAGCCACGGCTCGAATAGTATTTATCTGTAAGATACAGTGAAATACCGATGCGTGTGACAACACCGATGAGCTTAGAAACATTCTGAGTGAAAGAAATCATGTTTCCTGACGCTCTTATGGTTTAGATTAAAAGTGTGCCCCAACTCTTCGTGTGTTTGGAGGGTGACTGCGTCACGGGGTGTGATAGTCAGCACTTGAGTCTATGGACGAGTTTGGCATCTAAAGTGCCTTTGGGAGGGGGCCTGGCTGGAGGACTGTCTCAGGGGCGTGACCTGGAAAGTGTGTTCCTACCCTCGACTCCCGCTTCTCGTCTTCCTGGCTACTGTGGTTTGAACAACTGTCCTCTGCCCTGGCCCTTCCTGCCATTTGCTTTCTTCTGAGGAGGCAGACAATGAAGGATTGAATCCATTAAAATCTCTATAAACCTCTCTTCCTTTGAACTGTGGCTGTTGGATATTTTGTCCCAGAAAAGAGAAAGGGATATAAGATAGATTCTTTTTATATGAAACATTCATAACAGGCAATACTAGAAAACAGAAAGTAGATTAATGCTTGGTGGTAGATGAAAGAAGAAAATGGAGAACGACTGCTAAGGGTTTTTCTTTCTGGGTGATAAAAATGATCTAACTTTGGTGATGATGGTTGCAAAATTGAATATACTCAAAGCCACCAAATTGTACCCTTTAAGAGGTGAATCTTATGTGAATTACTGTATATCTCAATAAAGCTGTTATAAAAAAAATTTGATCCTAAAGCCCTAAGCAAGTATTTCTGAAGCTGCAACCTGCAGATATCTTAACCGTTGCCTCTGAAGGCCTCTCACTTTACTGTAAGACTGCCCCACCAAGCCACTTACAAGTCCTGACTTATAGAATTGATGACTGATGATAACTGTTTTCTAATCCTTAAATTTCATGACAATTTATTACCCATCTTTTACAAACTAATATGACGTGTTATGTGCTTGATATCTAGAGAATCAGACACAAACCTCTCTTGTATAAGAGCAAAAGCTAAGAAACTTAATGATTGAGCATAAATGAGGTCATCAAATATCTTGACATGCAACATAATGACAGGGTCAAGCCTTTTGTTACATTTTTCTGCCTAAGTGTTACTGTAACCTGCCCAATCCAGTGTCATTTTCTCTGTAGTAATTTGTCAAGACCTTCATAACACAAGTATTCAAAAGCTTGCAAAGATGTTCATCTTTTAAGGTTTGGAATATTAATCTCTGAAGTGTTCTTTAACTTTGCAGATTTTCTTCTCTTCATTCAAGTGGAGAAGAGAAAACTAAATTTTAGAAAAATTCTAAAGAGGGTGCCTATCATCCAGCACAGGTCTGCTTGGTTGGGAGGAGGGGAAGGGTAATAGAGGTATGGACAAATGCTTCACAAAAAAAACAAATACAAATGACAAAAAAATACATGAGGAGATGCTCAGCATCACTAGAGAAATGTAAATGAAAACAACACTGGGATTCCATCTCACTCCAGAAAGAATGGCTGTCATCAAGAAATCAACCAGTAACAAATGCTGGCAAGGTGGGGGAGGGGCTTCTTCATTGTGGGAGTTTAAACTGGTACAACTACTATGGAAATCAGTATAAAGAACCTTTGAAAAACTAAAATTAGAAATTCCATTTGACCCAATTATTTTCCTTCTCGGTATCTTCCCTAAAGAATTAAAGACATCATATTACAGTGATGCATGCATATCCATGTTTATAGCAGCACAATTCATAACAGCTAAATCTTGGAAGCAGCCCATATGTTTACCAGCAGATGCGTGGATGAATAAAATGCGGCATTTACGCACAGTGGAGTACAGCTGTGCCATAAAGAAAGCTAAAGTTGGGTCATTTGTAGGAAAATGAATGCACCTTGAGACCATAGGATATAGGAAGTAAATTACACACACCAACTTGAACACTCCATGGTTTCTCTTATCTGAGAGACCCACAGCGTCAGTAAGGAGCAAAGTAAAAGATACATAATGGGAAGCAGGAAGATAGAGGGAGACAGATCTTTCTCAAAGGGAGGAGGGATCGAGAATTGAAGGGAGCAGGAAGGGAAGGGAAGGGAGAAAGAGAAGGGATCAAGTCAGGATTTAAGATGTGTTATTTACATGCCCCAGTGCCCCACAAGGAATGTGAACATATGTACTGCATGCTTGGACTAATAAAGAAAATTATCTGCAGTAAAAGTAAAAAAATATAGTGTAGAAGTCTCACAAAACCACCCACTCCTATGTAAAATGTTGCTTCGTAGTCTAAAAACAAAAGACAGTTTTTACGAGAATCAGTTTGCCACATCAAAGTGCTTCCAATGCAGCTGGATCTTGTGTCCTAGAGATGTTAACCTAATTCACTACGTCCACATCCTTAAGCTCACACATTGTTCTCCTTTGTGTTGGAGGATGCATTCAGGGTCGTAAATGCTGTTTATAGGTGTGGGTTTTGCTTACCGATCTTCCTCCACACATGTGGCTTGTTTCAGGGAACTCAGAATCCATGACTAATAGTGTCTGTGACTCTGCTTCTAAAGAGTGGAGACCCACAGAATTATCTGTCAAAGAGCAGCTCCGCTGCGTGGCAGAGAGCCGATGCCTAGCGGGCATGCTCTTAGGAGCCCATCCACTCCTCGGACTTCACTGGGTATCATACAGCTGAGCATCACCGCTGTCCTGCGCACCCACTGACCCCATCCTTGAGCCCCTTCCTGAACCTCCTGCCTGTGTGTGGCTGATGTGTGTGACACTTAAAAATTAAGGGGTCAGTTTATTTCCTTTCTGTAAAGCGCATCCTCAAAATCGAAGTCTCGTGATGAAGAACTTTGGTTTTTCTTCCTCCAGAAGCATTCCTGGGCACCTTAGCCAGAAGTGATGTGGCAGGCCCCATGTTTTCATGGATGCGTTCTCTTTCTATTTTAGTACTGTACCATGGGGGTACAAGTGAGTACAGTGCAGTAAGACATCTCTCACCCCGTCTGTCGCTGCAGCCTTCCCTCCCTTCTGTGCTCCTGTTCTGTGCTGATTTAAAAAGCAGTCCCAAAAGTTGAGGGTTGAGTAGCAGGAGCTAAATGATGAATTCTGAAGCTCTTAACATGTTGCTTTGTGTGAATGAGCCATTTGAACATTTCAGAAATCAAATGGGAGAGAAAAGTACATTAAAAGCACTGAAAAGATTAACACCTGTTTCCAGTCTTAAAAGAAATTGGAACATGTGGTCTATATCCAGAATAAAACCATTTACTCTCCCACGTTGAGATATTTTATTCAAATCTTTAATTCTATATGTGCAGCACCCACATGCTTATGGATTTGTTTCTCTCCAGGATTCCACACAGAACTTGGAAGATGGAGAAGTGATAAACGGTGCACAGACAGAACTCCTAGTGTCACCAAAAACGAAGGAGGCGCTGAGGTATTTTCTTCATGCAAATGAGAATATTTTCCTTTATTTCAGCTCAACCGTGGTTTATTTAACAGTTTGTAACTGGTTTTATTTTACAGGAAAGACCAAGATCAGTAGAACTGTAGCATGAAGCATGTTCCAGTTCTAACATTAATTATGTAGTTGTTCTTTTTCTCCCGTTTTCTGTGGAAGATACAAAAACTCACTGACAAACATGCACATCCAGGTGATCCTCAGTCCTTCCAATGCTCTTCCGCAACCAGGACTGCTTAATTACTTTTCTTTCTCCTCAAAAAGCAGTTTAAAGTAAATACTTCTTCAGAGTTCATCGTGGTTGAATGTTTTACTTTGATTCTGACTCTGAGTACTGCTTTATATTGTTTGAATAATCTTGCAGCATTTTACTTAATGTATATAAAATGAATCCAGCCTATGAATCAGAATTTTTCATGGTCTTAATGAAAGTAACTCATAATTTGATGTCAGTTATGCCCATTGGTGCCAGTAGTGTTTGTGTGTGTGTGTGTGTGTGTGTGTGTGTGTGTACTAACAGTCTAATACTAAAACCTAGATATTACCTGTTCACATTCCAGCCCTGCTACTTATTTGATCTATGGACTTACACAAGTTCTTTGCCTAAGTTTCTACTTTGTGAAATATAAACATTATTAAAAATTTCTTCAAAGGGTTCATATGAGGACTAGTTAATACCCTTCTATGGGTAACTGTGTTATTTATTAATACAGATAAAGTGCTTGGTACTGTGTTTGGGTCACAGGGGGTCCTGAGTATTTGTAGCTGTGGCTACTGCTGTTCTTACTGCCACAGGCTGACTGTCCCTCACCCAAAATGCTAGGGGCCAGAAGTGCTTCAGATTTTGGACTTTTTCTTTTGATTTGGGAATGTCTGCATAGATGTTCTAGAAAAGCATACCCAATCCAAAACTCTGAAATATGAAATACTCCAAAGTCCCAGACTTTTTGAGCATTATAGCAGCACTGCAAGAGTTTCATATTTTGGATATTTTAATAGTGTTCCTTGACTTATGTTATTTTTATTGTCATTATCATTTCTTTAAATTGCTTCAAATTTGGCAAAAAAATAGTGATTTTGTATGTATTATGTGGTTATTTACCATTAAAAGGTGACACTGCTGAGGAATGTGGGCATTCAGCTAGAGTGTTCTTTTCACTGAGTTCCGTTACTAACAGGTGCCAGTCAAGTTGCATGGAATTTCCTTTAAAAATAGGGTGTTATCATTTATCCTAGTGTTTTACTGTGTGTTCTCAAATTTGTAACCCTATAGCCATATAATCATAAGTATTTTTATTTAGTTTATTTTCAGATTAATGAACTGTACAATATTAAAAATCTGGTGTAAAAAAATCTCCAAAGCACTGTCTTTTTAGAAGCTTGATAATATTGTTTTTAGAGGTAGTCATAATTGATGTAGCACTGTTATTCTATTTGGCTTTAACCAAATTATTTTTCAAATGTTAGCCTTTTGAGAAGTTCGCTGACATCTTGGATAAATGCTACATGGGTATCCATTACAGACTGAACACTTATTTGGTTTATGGCTGAAGGAAAAAGTTAGCCAGATTTTTTCTGGGTACAGGAAATTGTGAGAAATAGAGCAGAGGAATTTTTTTTAATTTCTAAATTATGTATGTAAGTATAATTTGATTATCAAAACAACCTTTTACATTATTAGTTGGTGAAGGAACTTTAATTCGAAACAATTAAGTAACAGAGACAGTTTACATCTACTGCTCTCTCCTATGAACCCATTAACTCAAAGTTTACCTATGTGCACCTCCTGAATCCTTGACTCTTTATTTCATGCTACATAACCAGGGCTGAGAAACTTTGTGTAGTGAGTGCCCGTGTAGGAGAACCACAAATGAAATCAGCTTCAGAGCAAATTCAGAATGTTAAATGAATACAAATTCCTAGCCTTTACAGACTCCTGGTCCCTGCAGACTCTAGGCTGGGAGAGGGCAAGAACAACCTTTATAGTATAAGATGCCCAACTATCAGAAGAAAGCTTGAAGATTACAACTTTAGCAGAGGACACTGTTTTGAGCTGGTGTGAGATAATGAAAAACAGTTATATATAGATTAGGATGCTACTCCAACTGAATTACATGGCCAGCATCTTTCTGTCCCTGGGCAGGGACACTCAATGATGTCCCTCATACAGTGGCCCTGCCACAGGACTTTGGGCACACTTTTAGGCAGGTGGCATAGAAGCTAAGAAAATCATTTCCAGAGTCCATTTCAATATGTCTTGAATCTATTTCTATGCCCACAGGCATTGCTAGAACTTCCCTTGCCTTTTCTCTAGACTATTGCCATGAGCTACTATTTTTTCTCCCAAGTATCAATCTCTCCTTATTCTAATTGTTCCAATGTATTACCACGAGATAAAATTTCTAAACACTTTCTTAGTTCCCCTTGGGTTTAGTTAAGCCCTAGATTTGAGAACTGACTGTACTCCTAACTACCGATGCCACATTGGACTAATTAACCTCTTTAAAATGTTTTCTTTTTAAGGAAAATGAGTGTCATGATCACACAGATTGAGAAGATTAATTAAGGTATATTACAAGCAACTGACTTCGTGCAATGCTAAATGAAAGGCTAGATAAACATTAATTGCTACTGTAATTATCACTGTCATTATTAAATGGTCTGCATTTTATTGTAACTATTTCTTTTCTCAAACAAGACAATCCTCCAAAGGATTTCTGACACTTAATACAGGTTTTGGGATAGAGTAGGGGTATATTTGGTCAGTGAATGACTGAATAGTACAGTAAATTGCTCCATAAATCATAACTATGAACTCATCCATTATTAACAAAGCACCTTTATTTAAAGAAAAATAGTATCTAAAGGAAGTTCTCTAAATAGTTTTCTAATAGGGCACACCCTGTGAATCACCATGTAATTTACTTTGATCTGAAGAAGACTATGAAGCAAGTTTTTCTTGGCTTTTTTTCCCTACAACTTACACTGTGAGCTTCTCTTCAAATAGTCATACGTGTAGACGAGCTTCCCTCCCCCCTGGTTCCTGTTTCCCACCTCACCTTACTGCTCAGCCCCCACTTCCCCAGGTTACCCTGCTCCAGATACGGCTTTTCTTCCAGGCTTAAAATTGTCATCCCATTGATCCTATCTTCTCCTCTGCCTATGACAGCCACTGACTGGGCAAATTATTTGCAGAGTTCATCTCAAGTTATCTTGAACCTGTCCCTGTGGTCTCAGGCTTTATTCTGTAATCATTGCTCAAGCCTGTGTTCCCTCAAAGATAGATTATTGCAGTAATTTACTAACGCTTGTCTCAAGTGCCAATCTCTCCCTTGCCTTTTCCTTTTCTGATTGATCCCACGTATAAGTGTCAGACGGATGTCTAAATTACAGCATTTATAATACTGTTGCTTAGTTCCAGAACCTTTAGTGACTCTATTTTCTACAAAATCAAGTATGAGTTTCCCAGGTTGGAATGTGATCACTTGGATATTTGATTTCAAGCTAATGGTTCAACCTGCCTTCTGTGTATACCACCTCCTCCCTCTTCTTTGCTTCTTCCATTTTCTCTTATTTCTCCTCTTCCTCCTCTTGTCATTCTTCATGTCTCCTCCTTCTGTTGTATTACAGCCCACCTGTGTGTCCTCAAACCATCCCGGCTCAGTGTCTCAGTTCAGGCAGCCTTTCCGCTCTGTGTGTACTCTGCAGCCCTCGCCTGTCTTTTCTGATGGAAAACCGATTTGTCCTTCAGAGTCCTTTCTTAAATGCCACCTTAAGGAAGAGTTTCCTGATCCCAGCTTCACGTTGCAATCCTGGACCTGCTTCCTCTGAACCACAGCAGAGACACTGCAGCTTTGAGAGTGGCCTATCAGAGTATTTAAGGACTCCTGCTCTGGACTGCAATAAAGCTCCATTTGAGTCCCAGTTCTACCTTATCTGAGAGATATCATGCTGGACAGACTCTTAACCTCCCTAAGCATTAATTTACTTCCCTCTAAAATGCAAGTGCTACAAAGTGCTTACACATCTGATATGAATTCATGTTCTAATACCCAGAAGCCAATTAGTATATTGCCTCCCAAATAATAGGTCATATTCATTGACAGTGTACTACAATAGGCTGACCAATCCATAAATTTAAAAATTTGAAATCACAATACTCCAAGGTTGGAAACTTTGAGTGTCAGCCTGATGCCTGTATTACTCAGTGCTTACAAGAGCTTGCAGGGCCAGGGCAAGGCTCGTCAAAAGACTCTATGAGCTCTGTGCAGGACGCAGAAATTTACAAGATTGGCCTACAAAGGCCACTCACGGAGTCGAATGTAGAAGAATGCAGAAGATCTATCTGCATGTTAGAGATCCAAAGGATCCAGCTGAAGGTCTGGAGGCTGTCACAATAACCACAGGGCCACATCAGGAAGCCGAAGGAGCCAAGAGCGAGGATCACAGGGTCAAAGGGCTGGTGCTTGAGGCTAGAGGTGGCGCTGGAAGCCAAGAATCTGCGCCAAAAGCCAGGAGACAATGCCCAAGACGAAGGTGCGCGCTGGAGCTGTTCCTAAGAGAACAGCCGAAGCTCTTCCAAGGAAAATCAGCTGAACTCCTTCCCTCCTGTTCTCGTTTTGTACTGGTCCGACTACAATCCTCCTTGAAGTGGTTCTTCCACACCCAGAACCATGCCGACTCAATTCAACTGGGCATTCCCCACTCAGCTTGACATTAATCAATTCACTACTGCAACGCCACAAGTAGAAAATTGCACACTATAAAACTTTATTTAATGCACAATATTGTTTAAAATATTGTACAAAAATTGTGCTCAGCTCATGCATATAAGGTATATATAAAACATAAATAAATTTTGTGTTTTCAATCAAGACCCATCCCCTAGATATCTTATATATATACAAATACTGTGAAATGTTTTAAAAAATCCATAATGTGAAATAATTCTTATCCCAAGCATTTAAGATAATGAACACTCAACCCATATTATTTTTTGTTGCTTTTTATTAATTTTTTTTTTCCGAAACTGGGAATCAAACTCACAACCTCATGCCTACCAGACAGGCACTTAAGTCACTGAGCCAAACTCCCAGCCCTGGTTTTTTGAAGCAGGGTCGCACTATGTAGCTCAGGCCAACCTTGCGCTCATGTTGTAGCCCAAGCCGGCCTCGAACTCACAACGCTCCTCCTACCTCAGCCCCCCGAGTGCTGGGATTAAAGGCATGTGCCACCACACCCAGCTTTTTATATTAAATTTTATTATCTATCTAAACTCTTCCCCTAGACTATGAACCCCTCAAGCATCAGTCTTCGTTTTAGCTTTCAGAACTTCCCCATGGACACTGCAGACTTTATTATCTCTGTTGAATTCAGGTGAACAGCACCACCACCAGCTGCAACCTGTTTCTTGTTAGATTTTACTTAGCACATTTGCACTAATGACATTTCATTCCTAAGCAAAGTTTGTAATCATCTGCAAACTCATCTTGGAAATGCCCCTCTGCCATCCATCTTCCATTCTGTTACACAACACAGGTTGAGGATCGGTTCCTGGAGGCACCAACCAACACCTTCTTAGTGTTAGCGAGCCCCTTAACTTTTATGTTCTCATTTTGCAGAGGAGGAAATGAGGCTTTGGGTATTAGTTCACATGAGTCACTCACCTCCCTGGCTCAATGGTCACCCTGAAGAAGCACTTTCTCTCTAATTACATCTCAGCGCGAATCGTGATTCTCTCCTTCCTGTTCCTCTGCCAGTCTCTCCCACGTTCCAAGAGAAGTCCTACACTGAATTAATATTCAGAGAGTTACAAATGCTGACCATTGGCTTCATGGGAAGACATCAGACTTACAGACATCTGCAGCTTCAGTTGTGTTTTCTGCCCCATGCTTCGAGTCCTTTTTCCTGAGTGGAGACCACCTAGAGCTCTGTCTAGCTCTACTGCAGTCTCATTCCAACGACTAATTTTGTCGCTTCACCCGTGGTGTTGCCTGAGCTCTTAGATCAGTAGCAGTTGGTCCCAGTGATTACTTTTGTGAGTTTTGTCTAGGGGACCCCAGAGCGTTTTGCTTATTAGTTGACCTGATGCTTTGCAACCACTCGTTTGAATATGTCTTAAAAGGTTGTATAAAGTTAGCAGTTTATATTTTAGTGAGATCTTCCCACTTTTTCCTCTGTAGAACAAATGCACCTTTACCTTGCACAGTTCATCTTTGGCCTTTTTTATAATTCCTTTTTCTTTTTATTGCTAGAATATCCTTTCTACCTCATTGTCTATATTTTTCATGCTTAGTCTGCCTTTCAGTGTATCTTCTTGCCATTGTTCCACCCCTCAAAACCTAAGTAAATGGGCGGGTCCTGCTCTCCAGCCCCTGAACTGTCCTCTGAGGTGTCCAAACAGACGGTGTCAGTAGCCCATTTTTGCATCTTCAGTTTTGGAGATATGTACAAAGATTGACCAAAACCACCAGGAATGTTTGACTTTTAAAGAGACATATTGTTGTTAACCCCCCATGAAATATTTTGCCTCACTTCAGACGAACATCCTACCATTCTTGCCACTTTCTGAAGCAGTTCCAGATGTCCTCTTTCATAAACGTCTTTACAGATGTGGTAAAAAGAAAAAAAAATCTATGTATATATACACACACACACACACAGTGAATGGTGCTGCTGAGTGACTTCTAATAGAAAGACAGGCTTTATGGCGTGAAGGCATTATGGTGTGCCCTACCCACCTCATTCGTCACATCCGGCACCATACAACTTCTGTATTAGAATAGTGGGTTTAGTCCTGCTCACTGTGCTTTCAATCCACAGAGCAGGCAGACACAGAGATTTCCACGGAGCTCTACGAAGGATGTAGGCACCTGTGGAGATATGTTCCTCTTCAAATCAGTAAAAATCTGTGAGCTTCTCTATGAGACCTCCTTTTCACATACCTTCTTTCTATCTTATAGCAAATAATGAGTAACATTTTATAAAGAACAGTGTGAGGCGTTACTGTAAATATTGTCATGTTTGTCTTTATTAGAAGATCTAATTTTCTGTTAATACTTGCATATTGTGGTCAAAAAAATTGAAAGTCTTCTATGCTTTTTTTCTGGAATGGTAACATTTTTGTGCTGGTAACCTAACAATTTCCAACAATCTTTCTAACCAAAGAATTTTTTGCCTATAGTATGTAATGGCAAGCTAAAGCATTATCTAAAATATCTAAAAGAAGAATAATAGAAATGAACTGTAAAACTACATCCTCCTCAAAATTTTTTAATATTTTTAAACACATTTCAATGCTTATACTGTAAAATTTATTAAATGAATATAAAAATCAGGGTTAACACTTGCTGAAGAGTAGGTTTCAGTATGAGCCGTGAAATTTATTATATTTACAGGAGTTTACAGGAGTAAGGGTAAATAAATACTTTACAAGTAAGAAAAAAAATGGGAATCCTTAAAAGGCATCACTATAAAAACCATCCTTGAAATTCCTAAACTGAAATCTTGAAGTCTACGCTAGACTAAACACTTGTATTTTAAAGCTTCTGTGTATTACATATATTTGCTGTCTGTTGGCATGTGGACACCTGATACATTTATCAAGAGAGATTCATGTTATGGTTTCAGTGTAAAACTGTAAAAATACATTAAAAAGGAAAAGATAATGTTTCAATGATTAAACAAGATTTTAGTCTCTATTTTAAAAGTAGTTAAACGGCATGGTAAACCCGGAATGGGTTTAGTCTTCCTGAAATGTATGCAAATGTACATAAATTTGTGTTATATAAAATTTTTGCTTTGGTCCACTAAAATCTGTACAACTTTGTCTACCAAGCATTTTCTATTCAGGATTTATAGTATATACTTTTACCTGCCTATCCATATACCTGCACGTATATTCATGTAAATGTTCATATCCTCATACATATATTAAAGGAAAACTATTTCATCTTATATTATCACTTTCAGGTTTGTTTCACTTTTAATTTTTTAGGATACTGATATAACCTATTTGACTGAACAATTTATGTATATACCAGCAATATCTGGGTAAAAATCCATTTGATATTTATTATCAGATTGAAATTCCCTGTCTTCCACAAATATTGAAACTAATGTGCTATTTTTCTCAGTTCTTTATGATAATAGACTTTCAAAGAAAACATTAAAAATAAGCCTAATCCACTGATGAAATTATATTTAATGTTTATTTTAGATGCTGATAATGTTTCATGCAGAGTGAATTCATCAGGCGTTTTGCTTTTTTAATGCTGTTCTCTACTTTCCAGCAATGAACCACAATTTCACCATGTTCGTTTGGACCAGAAAGGCATTTCTAACTATTGTAGTTCTTAATTTGACATCTAGTTTCAGGTTATTTTCATATAAATAGAAAACAATAAAAACATGGTTACAATTTTCATAAAGGAGGTGTTTACTTCAACTTTATCATTTTCCTCTGGCAATTTTATTTTCTCTTTCTGAGATTAAAGGAGCCAATAATTATTCACAGTTATTATTTTTCACTTTTGCAAAAACTTGTTAGTTCTACTCTATATTACTCAAAAGCACCCAGTGCCTTCTGTATTTCTGTCATACGCGCTATCCATTAATGTTCCAAACTCATCCTTTCCTTAATCTGGGCTAGGTTAGGCAGGTCAGGATTTCTATTTCTTTCTATAATACATTTTCTCCAGCTTTTGCAACCTCTTTTTCTACCTTTAAAAAATAAATAAATAAACTAGAAGGTGAAAATTTGGAATCGTTCCATTGAAATCAACTGATACAAGTTTAAATTTTGACTCATATTGCTTCAAACATGCCCAAATGTATTACCAACTGTGGTTTCACAGCTATTATACACTGTAATTCTGTGTTTTCTAATAAATATGTTTTTCACTTTTCCTCTGTTTCAGAAAACCAAGGCCACCTATTTTAAGCACAAATACACTTAACTTCCATGTATTTTCAAGTAAATCTCATTGGAGAGAAATTCTATTTTTGTGTACCTCTTTTTAAAAATATTGATTTATGTAGATTAAGTGGGGAGTTGTTTTGTAGGTAGTCATTTCCATTCTGTTTCTTCTTCTAGAGGTTAAAACTAAAAATCAGATAATCTTTCAAAGGTTTTATTTCTTGGATCTTCTGCTCATACTCACAAGTCGTGCAGGCCTTTGACTTCCTTCTTTGCTCTTGCCACCACAGTAGTTTGGATGGTCCTGGGGGAGGGGCTGACAAGCAGAGTGGGTTGGTCACATGCCTCATGGTTTTTAAGTAGGGACTCACCTGTGCTCCTGTTTTTTTTCTGCCCCAGTGATATGACAAGAACAGTGGAGATTTCAGGGGAAGGAGGCCCCTTAGGAATACATGTAGTGCCCTTCTTTTCATCTCTGAGTGGAAGGTAAGATGTTTTTCTTGTTTCAGAAGCTCACATGTAATGCAAACCCCAATGAGTTTGTTTCCTCAATCATTTTTTTCAGAAGACAATTAAGTGCAAATTCCTATTATTCAGATGGACACTGTGAGAAATACTTATGTTGGCTTTTTCTGTGTTTGGAACAAAATAAAATGCACTTCTAGGTTGCGATGAAAAAATATTCATCACAATTCTCCATTTACAATTAATTATGATATCTTCTTGTGGTATCCTTGTTGGTAACATAATAAACAGTGTTATTGGCAAAGATTTTACCCTATGGTTAGACAAATGTCATAACTCAATTTTTAATGTTACAAAATGTTTGCCAGTAAATGAAGGTAATTCTAGACTGATATTTTCTCATATTCCTCGGTATATACTGTAAATAGAAGTAAGAACAGTAAACATTCAACAGTCTAGTAGCTATATAAGAAGTCATATATTTGAATATTGATATATAAAGATATGTATATGTAATTATATATATATGTGTGTGTGTGTGTGTGTGTGTGTGTGTGTGTGTGTGTTTTAAGAAGGAAAATTTCACCATGCTGGGGTTTTTTTCTAAAGTAAATTTAGGCCATTAAAAATAATTTACCCCTTTTGGAATTTTAGAGGCTTTACATTGCTAAATCCACACTGGATTACAGGTGTGGGCCACCATGCCTGGCTGAAATGACTCCCCTTAGCAGCAGATTGCTGTTGACAAGGGTTGTCAGAAACTTAAACAGAAATCAGCTTCTCCTTCTCTTGACCTGACTTTAATTAATTTGCTGAACTTGTTAAATGCTTCATTGAAAAAGTAGAATGCTTTCTTTTAGTTAAAGATTCCAAAGACCAGGAAAGTTCATTGAGTTTTCCAGTGTTGCTCAAAACCCAGACCTTCTGATTTATCTACATTCCCTTGCTTTTTCTCAAATCAGAGGTTTCCCCACAGGTTGAATCATCTTAATTTCCTGGTTCTGAATATTTATTTAGTTCGGTCTGCCCTATAGCAAAAAGAAGAGATTTGATCCTGGCATTTTGGTTGGCATTGTGTTCAGCAGGTAGCCATCTGCTACCTGTAATTGCAAAATCATCACCTTTTTGCTTTTGGCAAAGAGCATCTGATAGCAGCTTCTTGCTGGAATGAATGTTCCCTAAAAGAGAAATGAAGTGAGAAGCAAACGATTTGTATTGTCTGCTTTCCTGTGTGTGTTAATAAGCACATTTATAAGTCTTGCGGGTTAAGCCACAGGACAAACAGAGGCTGTTTTTGATGGACAGGGTGAGTATTTACTCAGTTGTCCTGAGAAATTCTAATGGCTTGTGGCAGGAGTGTACTGAAAAGGCTTTGTGAAATACCAGAGGGGTTAAATTACAAGGCCCTTGAGTTCAATGAAGCTGGAATGGAACACGAGATTATCCCAATTTCCAAAGATGAGAAAATGCACAATGTGACAGTCACCATATTTCATTTCCAATACTTCAGGGAACAACTTGGGCCTGCTGATGAGAAATCACCTTCTCTTACTTCAAATAGGGGAAACATACTACAATTTTTTTCACTTCCTCCTTTGTCTTCTCTGATTCTCATCCCTAACATAAACCTGGTAGAATAGTAGAAAGAATTATTGGACCTGGATTCACAAGAATTCTAATTAATCTGTGTTCTTTTTAAATAATTTTCAGTAAGTTCCCTAAATTCGTCTCTTATGAATACCTACTTCACATCAAGGTTGTGGGGATTAAATGACATTAAAAATGTAATAGCTCCCTGTAAAATCCATAATGTATGAGTCTATGAAATATTGGAATTATTATCATTTGGGCTAAAACAAAAAAAGCCTAATTCGGAAAGTAAATTTTAAGTTCATGATCAACTATTTGGTAACTTGGAGAAATAGTTTTATTTATTTATTTTTTGGCTATTCACTAGGATTATAGAAAGGAAATTTAATTAAAAAACATTAAAAATAATATGGAAGTGGAGACATGAGCCAATAAAAGTAATGAATACAGGCTGAAACAGCACACTTAACTCGACCCATGTGTCCCGGCGTCACTGCCCATACAATGTGTCGAGCAGGCGTCTGACTGCAGTGTGCCGTGTGGCTCCACTGCGGGAGTGTGGCAGCTTAGACAAGCTCATGGTGCTAGACTTGGCTCTTCATTTCGTTCCATTTATTGGTTTGTGTTATTATTTTAAATTAGAATTTGCATTTAATTCTTTGTTAAGACTACTGTAATTGGCTTTGCCTCCAATGTATTTTTTTCTTGTAGAAAAAATACTGTCACACCTGTTGTTGAATAAGAAACCTAATCCAAGTTCAAACATGCTAAGAAAAACATAGTGGCTGCCATACTAGATAAAGTCTCCAGGAATTCATTATACACCTTAGCACAGGGGTAGTGAATGCTGCTTAGATTGAGGGTCAGTGCCTTTCCCACTGAAAACAAAACAAGACAAAACACTTAAGTCCTTGCAAGTTAAATAAAATTCATTCACTTAACAAATATCAGTGTGAATTTTTAGAATTAAAAACACGAAGTGTATTTTTTTTCAGTAAAGATAGCATGCAATGCCTTGGTTTCATTCCAAGGGGAGCTAAACACGAGAGGAAAAGGAGGGATACAGGAAGGCAGATGTGGAATATGAGGAGAGATGTTTGTACAGAAACACTGAGCTGGTAGGATGCCCTGCCGTGGGAGCTGACTAGGGGGCAGGAGCTAGGCAAGGGGACGTTGTTGGTGCCTAAATGATGATTAGATGAGAAAGAAGCAATTGTTATTCTCTTATTCTACAGGCTGTGGGTTTCATTGTCCTTTATCACTGCTCATTAATGCAAATTAACTGGTTAGTCTTGGCCTATAATTCCTTGAAAGCATTAATCTTTAAATTCTGTGAATCTTGGTCCCAAATGACATAGCTACCGTAGCCCACCGATTGGGGCAGCACCGATAATTGAAACACTGTTTTCCACCCTCCTCATCGTGGGCCAGAGGACGTCATATAAAAGAGAATCTACCCCATCCACAGAACAGAGAGGGCAGGACTGGTTTGCTGCCAGGGTCCAAACTAATGAAATCATGCAGTTTTGCATTTTACCAAAATTACCTCTGACACATGGGTTTTACAGTTGAGCTTATTCTGTCAATAAATTTTTCATGGAAAGTTAGGTTATTTAGATCAGTAAGGTTCACATAGCATACTCCAGCTGTAATATGCTAGCTAAATTGCAACCCAGTGGCCTGAAAGAATTAATTCATCTCCCAAAATGTGAAATTAAATCCTAGGGAGTAACATTACATGACTGATGATATACTGAATTAAATTAAAGGAAGACTTGAATGCTTGTTAAAAAAATATCACTTACATAAACTAGTTTATAACCGCATGTGAGCCTCCTAATGGATCATGTTATTGTGAATCCACCGTAACAAAAATTCAAAATGGGAACTGTTATGGGATTACCTAATTTAGAGAGAAAATACACCTTTGATCTATTTCTTCTTGTTTGCGTGTTAAGTAGCTTCATTTCTCACATCGTGTTGGGAGAGTAAAGTGACACAGAGGGCGTTTGATTAATTTTCTAACCTGCTGGAAGGAGGAAGTGAAGCACGCACCCTGGGCCTGTGGCCCCACCCCTGCCTCGCTCTGCCCTCCTGCAGGGGCACACGGTATCTATTCACTTAGTACCTTTGGAGGAGAGGCTGAAATACCGCCGTGCGTGCCTGGCCATGGTGCTGCTGTGGACTCATTAACGGAGCTGAGCCTCCAGTCAGGGGCTGCCCCCCGGAGAGCACTGTGTCCTCAGCTCCCTGTGCTGCCCTCTTCCTGAGGCTGACCCTATGGTTCGCGCATAACGTGTGCTCATGTTTTATTTAGATCTGAGGTTTGATGCCAAGGGACTATGTAATAGCACAGGAGAGCAACTGAACAGTAGAGCGAGGGCATGGGGCGGGGATGGCAGTGGACTCCTTTTGGAGGGCTATCTGTCTCTCTCACTCTGAGATGCTGCTAGCACCCTCAAGTGAGAAGCAGCTAAATGGGCAAAGGTCCGTTCTTGTCATTACGGCCTTCATTGTTGTTTACTTATGTGACAGACCTGTGTGTGCACCAACACACAGGTACATACACAATCGGCCCCTGCTGGCACGTGTCCCTTATCCAGAGCAGAGTCAACAAACCATGGGTTGAAAATATTTGGAAGAAACAGTTGCCTCTGTATTGAGCATGTGTAGCCTTTTCTTGCTGATACTGCCCACGCAGCTCTCTATATAGCATTCCATTGTGTTAGCTCTTACAATCTAAGATGATTTCAAGTATACGGGAAGGTGCAAATCCTATACCATTTCCTAAGAAACTTGAGCATCCACAGATTTTGGTACCCAAGGAAGATTCTGGAACCAATCGTCCATAGATACCAAGGGGTGACTATATATAAAAGTGTGTGTGCACACGTGTGTGTGTGTGTGTGTGTGTGTGTGCATGACTGGAGATTGAACTCAAGGCCACTCAGCTACAGCCCAGCTCTTTTTATTTTTATTTTGAGACAGGGTCTCACTACATCACTGTGTTCACAGGCTGGGCTCCAACTTGTGATCCTCCTGCCTCAGCCTCCCTGAGGGTGGGGATTACAGGTATGCACCATCACTCCTGGCTTCAAGTGCCATTCCTGTGGCTGCAGTTTTCCTTTTCCTTTTCTTTCTTATTCAGTCCTCTCCCCTTCTGACTCTGAGCCAAGGCCCAGAAATCCCTGGGTCTTCTCTCTCAACCCTCATCTTCCTTGCTGCCCCACGCCCAGCAGTCAGCTGCATGCAGGGTGGGGTGTGGATGCTCCCCGCTCCCCAGCTCTTGAATCCTCTCACCCCACGTGCCCCAGGGTGTGCAGCTGCCTGGCTGTGACTGCACACTGACCCTGTGCTGACCGTTTTCCCTGGTCCCGGTCCTGACTGAGGAGCACTGATGGATGGGACCGGGCTTCCTTCTGACCAGGAGACTCCCACGTGCTTGTTTACTGCTTAAAATGCAAATGCAGCTGCACCTTGCGCTGTCCTCTTGGCACTAGTCTGGCTTCCTCGTTCCAGTCAGCTGTGATGCCCTTCAGCGAACACAAGTCTGATGTTCTCGACACCACTAAACTACACTGGTTTTTGCAAAGTTTGTGGCCAGCGTGAGAAATGGGCTCGCAGATGACCATCTTCTGGGCTGGTGTTTATGTGTATTTGCCTTAAAGGGCTTTTTCTCTTCAGTCAGAGTGTGTGTGTGTCTATGTGTTTGACCAAGGATTTCAATCAAAAACATTTGCCTGAATAGAAGGCATAATTTATTTTGTAAATAGAATTAATACTTATTTCTGAATAGTAGCAAGCAGAGAAGTGATTAGCATATTGTTATACAATAATTATATTTCAACCTAAATTCTGTGTTTAGGATCCTAGGACTCTTCATCCGAGGCATCGAAGAAAACAGCAGGTGCAAGCGGGAGGGACTCTTGCAGGAAAATGAATGCATTGTAAAAATCAACAATGTGGATCTGGTAGACAAAACTTTTGCTCAGTAAGCATTTTTTCATTGTTTTATTTACTTTATTGATCCCTAGAATGGTTATAATCATTACTGCACTCATTATGATCAAAATCATAGGGAGAATTTCTGGTCATTTCCCTTTAGCTGACCCCAGACATCCACTTTGAAATGCACTTTATGTCTGAGCATACTCACAGGTGGCCCACACTCGTCTCCGGCAGCCCCAGGAACATTAACTTGGAATACAGCAAAGCTTCCTGCCTGGTGGTCTTGCTGTGTTATCTATGGAGGGGTTTGTTCTTCTTGGGCTATGGGTCAGTTAGACTGGTATTTAATGGCTCTTTTCACAGACTATTAGTTTAGCTTATTAATTAACTTATTTGATGTCAGCAGTCTTCCTTGAACTAAACAATCTGTGACAGATACCTATGAGTACTTAGTGAATGGAAGCATATAAAAAATTAAAGCACTCTTCCCCAAGAAGTCATCTCTTTAAATGTGAAAATGCTAGGGGAATAACTTTCTGTATGCCAGAATTGGAATAGGTAGCATTTTTTAACGTGTGCTGAGATTATGCTGGCATATTCCACATTAGGGAAATAAGTACCAATGCTACTTAAAAAGATTCGGCATCATACCTTGTTTCTGACCCAGCCTGCTCCTGCTGTGTCTGCTCTCTGGGTCTTTGTTGTCATTATTCTATGTGTGTGGAAAGAGCACAGCTCTGGATGGAAGGAAAATAGGTACTGACTGATTACACATGGGAAAAAATGAAGCCTTAAAGTGAGTCTATTTTGTTAAATAATGTCAATTAAATTAAAATAATTATTAGTAATTCTATTCTTTTAACATTTAAGAGATATGCAAGGCAAGCATCATCTCTATTTCATAGGAGTGGAAACTGAGGGCTATAGTAATTCAGTGTGCAGCAGAAACTGATTCACAGTTAGGAGAGATAGCCTGTCAATTATCTGATCAAAAATGTCAAATAATAAAGTTTGCAGCTGGGCATGGTGGTGCAGCCATAATCCCAGCACTTGAGAGGCTAAGGCAGGAAGATGGCTAAGTTCGAGGCCAGCCTAGACATAGTGAGTTCAAGGCCAAACCTTGTCTCAAAAAACCAAAGGAAAAAATTTAATTTTGCTTTTTATATAAAAAGTAATTATTTCTGATTAGATGTTCAGATTTAAAATCTGTGGCTCTTTGGATAAATTATTTAGTATCTCTGAGCTTCAGCTTGGGTTTGCAGAATGACAGCTAATTACCTTGACCTTGCATAGCAAAGAGAGCATAAGTTACACACGGTTACCATCCCGGCTGGCCCAGTGCAGGAGCACCTGGAGGGCGGGCAGGAAGTCCTCACTGGTATGGAATGAACACAGTCACCCTGGCAGTGATGTGGACCGTGTGCCCTGGGCTCACACTGCTGTGTGCTTCTCCTTGCTGCCATTCTGGGGTTCCCGGGAAGGCCGCATGCAGAACAGTATATCATTGTGCTTTTGTTAACTCTTTCAAGGGCTCAAGATATCTTCCGCCAGGCAATGAAGTCCCCACACGTGCTCCTCCATGTGCTTTCACCGCAAAACCGTGAGCAGTATGAAAAATCAGTCATTGGACCTCTTAACATTTTTGGTGACAATGACGGTGTTCTGAGAACTACGGCGTTGCCTCCTGTCCATGGCAAATCAGGACTAACGACAGTAAACCTCACAGGGACAAACAGTCCCGAAGCGGACCCAGCAACTTCCCTGCGACAGAGCAAGAGCCCCAGGGTACCGAGACTAGGAAGAAAGCCTGCCTCTCCCTCGCTCTCCCCTCTCATGGGGTTTGGCAGCAAGAAAAATGCAAAGAAAATTAAAATTGACCTAAAGAAAGGTAATTATTAAATTATGCTTAATAGCATTCTATTATTGTAACATGTAAAATTGGTTAAGAGAAATGCATTAAGGCTAATTTAGTTAATTCTGCCTTCATTTAATTGTATCAAAGAATGGATTTAAGTGTATACTTAGATAACTTAGATTTCTTAAAATTGTAGTACTTTCTTCTTTTCTCTTGCAGCATATAGATTATTTGAAACAAGAAAACAATAAAGACATTTTGAGGAGTGGAAAGAATCATTGCAAACTTGATAGCAGCAGAGCGATATTGTGTTATAACTTAATACTAAATAAACACTAGAATTCAGCTGTCCCAGTTTTCAGTGCAATTAGTGATTTTTGTGAAGATCCTTCAGATTCCAGTATATGCCTCCTGGTTCTCTAGGACATCTTTTTTAGTCAGCAGAAAGTTTACACTGCAGAAAGTAAATATATTTGCTTCTTGGCCTTTTGGCTAAGATCAACTGTAGAAAGCAAATGCATAATTGTTAATTTCACTGATTCAACATTACATTTGTCCAAAACATACCTAATTTCATTTCAAGAGCATGTATACTCTTTTCTTTTTCAACTTTTCCATTCATTTCAAATGCAGATGAGTGAGACTAGATCATGTTTATTTGCATACTTATGTAGTATTACACACACACATACACAGAAGCATTCATGCACTTCTTAGCTGTTGATCATTTTGTAACCTCTGCTTGCTGTTGTCTTCCACTGTTGCAACCTTTTAAAATCCTGTATTTCTCAAGCAATTTAAAAGAAACCAAGGTCTCATAGACTCTTGACTTAATTAAGAAAATTTCATGGTCAAAAGGTAATTTTGGAATTCCTATTAATGTATTTTAAAAATAAGTAACGTATCTTTTTTGACTGTTCTGAAAAAACTATTCTGAAAAGAGTGATCAAAATTTCATTTACCTGTAAAAATACTATACTGGTAATAAAATTTATTGGTTAAGAAATACTTCTGTGAGCTTAGAAATTAGGGATTTTTATTGTTATTAGTTGTATTTTTATACAAATAACACAGCTATACAAATAACACAGACACAAAACTGAGTGCTTTGATGACAGGTAAATCAACCACAGAATCTCTTTAAAAAAATCTATCAGGAAGTCTTACTTGGAAAAAAAAATAGAGAATATGACATCACAGCTCTACTTTGGAAAGATTAATTTGAAAACAAAATGATATACTGAAGAGATACCAATAAAGAGTCAGTAAATAGTGCATCTCCTCTATCTAAATGAGAAAATACAATATGCATGCCTTAATAGGTGAATGGTTATAGGAAAGAAAAAAGAGAAATTACAATTACAGTATTGCTCAGTTTTCAGCCAGGAAAACATGCATAATGGGGATACCATTGATTGACATTAGACTTTTAAGTAGACAAGGGTATTTGAAAAGACCAGGGTCTGGATTGGAGGAAGGGAACGTAGTGAAATTGGAAATACCAAAAGTCATACCTGGAAACTGGCATTAGAAAGCAAGATTAAGAGCAAAGAGATGCAGCGTATGCCGTAGAGAGCTGATTTCAGAGCCGAGAGTGACGAGGTAGGAAATACAGTGGACAGACTGGTCTGAGAGGCTTGGGGAGTGTCTGTGTTTATGTGGGGGACAATGGTGTGAGTGACAAATGTGGATGATCAGACAAGTAGGGAAATAATCAGAACACAAAGACATTAAGACATACAGTTAATTTCAGAAAATGATTGGCGCTAGATAAGAAGCAAAGATAAAGGATAGGGAAAATCACTGAGCATGATCGTGGTGTGCGAGCCAGCTGTTCATCAGAGTAGCAGGAGCCCTGAGGTTCCTCCCAGGAGGAGGACGTGTGCTTTCGCGCACAGGTGTGGGGGCCCTGGTCGTTGGCTGCTGCCGCGGGGCCTGTGGCCAGACGGTTCATCGGGGTGGGAGCACGCGGCAGGGCAAGCATCCTACTGTGTGGCCACAGCAGCCAAGAAAGAGGCAGGGAAGGGACCACGGTCCCCACAGCCTGGTCCAGGGTGTGCTGTGGCAACCTCGCCCTGCCCCTGGGCCCCACCCCCAGGCTTCCCTGCCTCGCAGGAGGCTCCAGAGCCTTCCACGCGTGGGTCTCGGGCAGCACTTACCCAAACCGCAGCAGTGGCCGCTTAGTGAGGAGAGCCCAAAGGACCAGATTGAAGCGAAGCTTCTTTGGGGTAGAAATCCGAGCCTACCTTTAGGCAGAGGAAAAAATACACTGGAAGGGAGACACTGGAGACGCAAGGGAACAGACAGAAACAGCTGACCGGACCAGGATGCGGCGGTTCCCGACGCCAGGACTCGGGCAGAGCGGCGAGCCGCCGGTGGGCGAGCTCATCAAGAGACTGACGGAACTCGCTGCACACGGCCTTTGTTTCTCGGGAAGGCATGACGGCAAGGTAGGGTTTACAGACACTGGGTCTCCTGGGTGTACTCGTGCTCTTCCTCCGCAGCCGAGTGAGTGGAAGCGTTACACGTGTATAGGTGGCCTTCAATTCAGTCTGATGCAGGTTTGGTCTGCCAGAAAGTGCAGGCTTTATTTGAAACCCAAACAACTGAGACATGCTTAAAATATGCGACGTAAATAAATATTTTCACTTACTCGGTGGTACTCTAAGTTAGGTCATTTTTACTATAATACTGAGTATGCTATTCCCCATGCTGAAGCTGACTATGCATTTTCTGGTCTTATACGCTAGGTCCTGAAGGACTTGGGTTCACTGTGGTTACCAGAGATTCTTCCATTCATGGTCCTGGTCCAATTTTTGTAAAAAACATTTTACCAAAGGGAGCAGCAGTAAGAGATGGCCGCCTACAATCTGGCGACAGAATTTTGGAGGTAAGGATTGCAATTCATATCTTCAATAAAATATTTCTTGGAAACAAATAAATATATAAACATTCAGTCATCTCTCAGTGTCCCTGGGGTGCTAGACAATGCTAAACTTTGCAGATGCACATGTCCTTTATAGTGTTGCATATAACCTAGACACATCTTCTTGTATACTGGAAATCCTTGCCAGATTACTTTAAATACATAATGCAAAGTAACTGCTATGTAAGTCGCTGTCACGCTGTGTTATTGAGGGAGTATTTACAAGAACAAATCTGTTCGTGTTCAGTACGGGCATATTTGTTTTCAAATTGCTGTCTGAGGTTGGTTGAATCTATAGATACTAAGCCCATGGATATGGAGTACTGACTGTATATTAATATTTTATTTTGAATACAATATATATTGAAAATTATTACTTGTAGATAGGATAAGGATTTTAATTATAAAACTAGCTAATGAGCAGACTAACTTTGTAAATCCCCGATGAGGTCAGTAATATGAAGCCAAACAATAATGAAAACTTTATCTTCTCTTTTTACTTGCACCTTTCAGAGCCCCTGGGGAATTTGGATTGACTCCAAAAGTTCATCATCCGTTCAGTTAGGGCTAGAGTTTCAGAGTCACAGCCAAACCATTACAGTAGTTGGTTAATCATTTAGGGCGGCCCGTGTGTGTCTCGGGTTGATCTCTGCCTTTCCAAACCTGTATCACCTGTGCTCTGTTAGTAATGGAAACAGTTACAGTATAAGGGGCTTTGCAGAGAAGCGTTTGCAATACCCAAAGCAAGAGGGTTATTCTTTTTGTGTTTATTTTTGTTCAGTAGCATCTCCTGGGTGTTTATACATTGTGAATTTGCCTTTTCAGAAATCACGTTCATTGATACTGCCTAGTATGACTATGTACTGACTGTTGTTTCCTAGACATGCAGGAAACTTTAGAATTATACTGGAATACACATATTTTCTGAGGAATTTGCCACACAATAGTACTTTATGTTTGCCTGTTATATTGGGCAGAAGATGGTGCCAAGTAAGCATCGGAGGTCTGCTTCCTACCACTTGACAAATCTATCATGATAACTGCCAGTTTGATTTTCCCCTCATGAGAATGTGCTGTCTTGGGAAGAAATGCTGGCACTAATTACTGATGGACTGAGTTGGTCCAGGTGGTAATCACAACGGTGGTGCATTATTGGAGATGTATTTGGGTTTCACCTGTGGCTTAGCATTCATGTTCATGGAACTTCACTGGTCACGGGAACCCACCGTTTTGCTTTAAATAACACCCGGGGTAGAAGGAGATAGCAAGGGGTTGACTCCAGCTGCTCACATGGTTGTGTTCATTAGGTGAATGGCAGAGATGTCACTGGACGGACGCAGGAAGAGCTCGTGGCCATGCTGAGGAGCACCAAGCAGGGAGAGACTGCATCACTGGTCATTGCCCGCCAAGAAGGAAGCTTTCTGCCCCGAGAGCTGGTAAGGTTCAGATCACCATCTTGCTGAATTCACAGTGCAGGATTTAATGCACTTGTACAGTTCCTATGAGCTCAGTACTAAATTCTACGTCACAAGCTTCATTCATAGGAGAAGTTGAATTTGAGTATTTTATCCCATTTGGGATATCATGCTTTTAGGGTCTTGATACAATGAAGTAGGTATATGGAAACATATACATATATATGGTGGCTTAAATTCAAACACATTTTAATACTAAATACTGAACAATATTCTCTAATTCAATAAAATACATATTGAGTATATGTTAGGTCTTGCAATAGGACATAGGCAGCAAAGTAGTTCGTGGCCTTCTTGAAAGGATCTAAAAGGAAATAAACATACACCAAATAGCCGGAGCAGAGATGGAGCTTATGAAGGGTAAGTGTGGGGTGGTCCGGCCATGAAGAAAAGAATGTACTCTGTTCTTGAGGAGGGATTTTGAGGAAGAGAATTCCAAATATGATAAAAATGTCTACTCTTTCAGCGAAGGAGATGGAATCATTGTCCTATCAATTACCACCAGCTCCTTCCTCAAAGTGGGACTGAGAGGAAGGGTGAGCTCCACCCCCAGTTCTCAGGCCTCTGGGCCTACCAACCCTGTGCACTGTCGTAATTCTTAGAGACGCTGAAGAGCTGTAGTTTATATGCTGTGGCTATCAGTGCCCACTGTATTAGAAATAAAACTGAGAATGCATCAAAATGTGTACTAATATACTTTAAAGTAACCATGATAAATCCATGACGTGTTCACATAAAAAATTCTTTTCTATATTTTCTTTTAAAAATGTGTGCTCTTTGACAGGTAACTACACTTCTAGTAATGTGTCCTAAATTGGTGGTCAAGAGTGGTGAAAAAATTCATGTACACTGATTTTTTTCCCTGAAGCCCAATCTATTGTAATGATATGTTTGATGCTATACACCTATAAGGTACTGGTTAGCTAAATAACTAGATATTTCTCAAGTGAAGTATAATAAGCAATTAAACTGGTCTCAGTGAGGAATTGCTAATAGCATGAGAAAACATCCATAGGGTAATGCTGTGTAACAAAGTAGGGTATAAAATATGTGCAGTGTGATCAAATTACAGTGAAAACTTTAAAAAAATGTAATTAGAAGGAGATGGACCAGAAATGTTGGGAATTATGAGAGCTTTTCATACACAGTCAGGTCACCAGAACACTGAGTTTTGGCTGGGAGATTTGAGGTTATTTAACCTGAAGAAGAGAAAATTTAAGAGATCTGGTCATTGTTAGCAGTTACGTGAGGACATATTATATTGATTGCAAAGTAGGCTTAATTCATTTCTTTAGACAGTTTATATCCATGAATCTACTTGTGTATTAATTCAGCAATTTACTGAGTATCTGCTTAGTACAAACTTGGAGATGTCTAGGGATGCAGAAGTCCTTAGGGCTCATTTCCTGCCCTCACTGAGCTTGTCCCAAAGCAAATGATTGGGCGAGGATACCTGTTGAAGAAGGAAATGTGCTACTTAGAGCATTCAGACATCCTGCCTCACCTTCCCCAATGGTGCTCCACAAGGATTTTCCCATTAGGAAAATCAGATAGGACCAAACAACCTCTAAGATACCTCGCAGTCCTCTGATTCAGCTATGCTTACACCCATCACCTCTTTCACATTTAAAACTCCTTATAAGGGCTCCCAAACCCAGCTCACTTTGCCATATTACATTGGTTTGGAATTCTGGTCTACCCTTCCTTGTCTTTCCCATCATCTTGTCTACCCCTCCCCAGCCCATTGCATGTCCTGAGGAGCTCTGTAGTAAGATGGAGAAGAGGAGACGAATGAGTGGTGGGAGCCGTAAGGACGAAGCCTCACCAGCTTTCCTGGGCTTGGTTCCCGCGTACCCAGCCACTCCGAAAGGCAGAGTCCTGAGCCGCTATCGCGTCTCCCTCCTCAAGCTCTCACACTTCCCGAAGAGAAATGCCACAGAAACTGTCATTTCACATTCTTTTTCTTCTAAATACAGATGGTGGTTCTTTCAATCCTTTGTCTATTCAGAGACCTTGGGTTTTTCTCTACCATGTGGGATCAAAGTGGAGAATAATGAAAGGGACTCGGTGTGCCTAAAGGCGGAAGCCCTTTCCCTCCTTGTTCAGTCCTTTGGTCGCTAAGCATAAAAACTCAGAAAACTTGGGTAGGACTATGCCCTGATTTCTGAGATCAGAGGAGAAGGGAAGAAGTTTTGGCTGTGCGTGCTGTTGAACTGTGGTCTCAAAAGAATAAACTCCTGCTCTGAAAGGAATTTTCCAGTCAGCCCTTATGCATGCATGCAGAAGAACCCAAAGACAGAACATTTACAGGGAATTTAACTGCTCCCTGTCTGCTAGCTCCTGGTAACCTTCTCCCGTACATTCTCTAGAATTCCTGACTCCACAAGCAATTCCTTTTTTCTAGAGTCCTCTTTCCTCCCCCAAGCTAGGGGGAAAGGGACATTGACATTATCCCAGTTTGTAACCTGGAATGCATTTTTCACCGTTTGGAAAT
This sequence comes from Dasyprocta punctata, assembly GCA_004363535.1. Classification (NCBI taxonomy): domain Eukaryota; kingdom Metazoa; phylum Chordata; class Mammalia; order Rodentia; family Dasyproctidae; genus Dasyprocta; species Dasyprocta punctata. The sequence goes on from RJWM01000688.1 coordinate 119,573, forward strand.
TAGCAAAGGAAACAATAGAATTTTCAAACCAAAAGGAATACTACAAACCAGTAAGTGCGATCTAATTTTGCAGATGATGAACACAGGTTAGGTGTAGTTGGGTTACTTGCCCAGTGTCTCAGTGAGCTGAAACCAAGCCCAGGTCTCCTAACCCTTAATGTCTTCTTTGCACTTAACTCCTAGAATGAGATTTTTGTGTGTGCTATGGTTCTTAGCTGTGTGATTGTAAAGCAAGACACAAAATCGTTCTGAGGCTGCTTCCTAATCTCTATTATAAGTTTGCTGTGAAGATTAATAGAATACATGGGAATCTCTTAGCATCAACTCCAGGCAATTGTAAATTCTCGTATCATTGTCTATAGTTATTTCTTCTACTATATTACCACTTCTGTACTCCTACATATGGTGCTGTTCTTTAGATATACAATGGAGTAAACAGATTTATTCAGGCTTGCTTGGGACTAATCACTATTATTTTAAAAAACAATTACTGTTTTCTTATTATTTTAAAATGTATCTGGGATCAAAAATACTGAATTACAAACAAAAATTTTATAACTATCTACTTGTGACTTGTAAGGGGGGTACTTTCTGTATATTATTTCACTCTATTTAATAGAATTTACTGAGCTCAGATGTCTGTCCCGGAAATGACGTCAGAAGATGAGCCCACTGGGGACCATATCAGATTAATTGTCTGACTATGTAATAGTGAATGTAAATAAATTGTTCTTTGTAGTTTTATACAAAATATGGAGGACACGTGGTCTGTATTCAAACTCTTAACACTTTCTAGCAAGTATCTAGACTCAAAAATATTTGACTGGTCACTATATAAAAACGAGAAATATTCTTTGTAATCACAGCAAAACAAGTGTCATTGAGGATTGTGAGAACCTAACTCAGTGTGGCTCCTGAATCATCTTTGTTTTGTTTAAAAAGGAACTTTTTTAAAGCCTAAATGCCTGCCTTGAATGCCAAGAAACAAGAAGCATCCAGGAATTTGAACACAGGTCATGTTTGCATGCGTGGGGTGACTTCTGTGGGAATTACTTCGTAGTGTAGCATGGACTGCATGCTTTGAAAGAGCAAAATGAAGAACAGTGTGTTATAGGGTACATCTTTGTGACTTCCTTTAAAAACTGAAAGGTGACATCACTTTCATCTCTTCACCCTTATCATGATTGATACACACGCTTGACTTTCCATTGAAAAGCTGGCAGGATGAAGGAAGAACAGCACTTCCTGCTTTTGTTTTGTTCTCTCTCCTTTGAAGAAAATAAACAGTGTTTATTGTTTTCCTATTCTGAGAAACTGTCCTTTCCCATTTTTTAAAGCCTTGCTATTTCACGAGCTCCATACCTGCCTAACAGCACTGCTCTGCCTGTTTTATGACAGCTAAACCTTCCTGCTTCTTGGAAAGTCTTAATGCTTACAGCCAAGGGAGCGTGTGGTCAGCAGTCATTCCAGAAGTCCCAGTGCAGGACCATCTGTGGGAAGTGACCCTCTGTCATCCCCGAGGCTTGGCGTCCATTTCCTGCTCATTTCTCCTGACCTGCCCCTAAGAGAACTGTGCTGAACTCACTGTTTGCTAGTCCCTGCTTTCCCTCCTGAGCAGACAGTTCCGTCACAAGACCAGCAGCCCATTTAGCCAATCTTTCCCTCTGTAGGAGGCTGGGTTTTGCAACACCACAACAATTTAGCTGTTCCTAGTATCTACCAAAAAAAAAAAAAAAGTTATGCTTCAAAGGTAACCTTTCCAGAATCCCAGCCTGGAAAATCCCTTTGATGTCCTCACCCCTGCTGGAGTGAGAATGTATTAAAGGGGTGTTGCATAAGGAACATTTCCGCACGGGGTGCTTTGAGATTGGGCGTTGGCAGTAGAACCAGAAGGGGAGATTGCTGTGCGTGCTGCTCTGCGTGAAATGGAAACTGCTGCCTAGCGGGGGTCCCTGGGGTCTGTACTGTGAGAGATGTGGCCCACAAGTTCTTTTTTGTCACTGATACCCTAATTCGTTTTTTCTTATGCAAAAAGTCAGCTATGGTCATCTTGTCACATAGGCAAGATCCCAAAGCGCTACAGGTTTTCTATTGGTTTCATATCTTGATTCTTTTTTAAGAAGAGATACCGAGCTATTTGCCGTGGATGCACCTGGATGCTCACATGTGTTTGAACGTGTTCTTCATTTATTGGGGAGAAATAAAAATTCTGCTATTTCTTTGTTAATCTTTTTAATATTTCATTTACTAACCTGCTGCCTTATCTTTAAATTATCCTGAAAATCACAGCAACCCCTGAAGGGTAAATCGAGCTGAGAAAATTTCGAAAGTATTTATAATCTCTACCTGCCAAGATTGCCTGCTATTAAATTCTGGCCTCTGCAAGTGGGATTAACTATATTTCAAGCAAGTATCTCCTGCTTGGCATGATTGAGAACCAAAAGTTAGCCATATTTGCAATGCTGTTTTGACCTTCACTTGTGAGTGTTGCTTTTGCTGAGAAAAATGACGCTCACATGTGTGGAGACTCCCTTAATAGTTGCTGAGCTTGGTGTATTCCAGCACTGCCAGATTCACCCGCTCCTGTGTCCCCCTTAGCAGATGAGATGTGGTTCCCACTCCTTAGGATTCACATTATCTTACTAAGTGAAAAACTCTGCACCTTCAAATGTCAAATTATTTAACATCATAAATCGGGGAAGAATTTTGGTTTGAAATTTTAGATGGACCTCATTTAACTAATGTATTAATTTATTCCCTTTGGCTATTTGAGTCAAATGATTCCATGCTTAATTAACCAAGATACTTAAGGAAGAATGAATATTATAGTGGCTATTTGTCGCTAAGTAGCAGAAATTGAAGGATAATTTCAGAATGACTTTTTCTACCTAAATTAAAGTGCTGGAGTTATGGTTTGCAATTTAAATAATTATGCAGAAAACTAAAATGGATTTCCATGTTGTGGATTCAGTTAAGTAATATAGTTCTAGTGACTTAAGATGATATCCTTACTATAATATGGCTTCCGTTTCTGTTGCTTCCTACAATAATTTCCACTTCCTTCTTATTGGGTTTCCTTACCACTAATATGTATTGGATCTTAGTCAGGGCTCAGAAACATGAATTCCAGGGTTGAATAAGGTATGTCCTGCCTTCAAGAAGTTGCTAGACCTATGATGGTGTAGCTTTTAGAGCTTTCAACGATACACACTCCCTGCTGCAGCCTGCTGCCCCAGTCTCACTGCCACTGTTCCAGACCACAAAGACAAGTGACAAATGGATCAAATTATGCAATTGTGATGTCATGGAGTTTTCCAGTATGTCAAGGCCCTAGAAAGCCTTCATGAACATTACAGCATTTGAAAAAGGCCTTAATGGTTGAATGGGATTTCAAAACTCAAATGCAGAGGTGGGAAGAAAATACCATCTTCATAGTGGGCAGCCCAACTGGACAGAGCACCAAGCAAAGTGAAAAGTAATGTTATCAGAAATAAAGTCAAAGGGGCAAAGAGACGGGGACCTGCTCGGAGCTGACTGTCGCTCACTGAGCAGTGACAGTGAGGAGCGGAGGCTCGGGAACCAGCTGGACCCGGGTCTGTGTGTGCTGACTGAATGGCTCTGATGATGGCGTCTCCCTGTGCTTCCATTCCTCACCCTTAATATGGGGATCGTATGTGATCAGCTCTTGAGAACGGAGAGAAAAACAGTTAGACAAGTGCAGGCTGCTTTGGAAGAGAAGCAATTGTCTGCAATCCTACAGTTTTATTCCTTTTATGGACCCCAAACTGTTCTAAAGGACATGATCCTCAGCATCTTTTCCTACTGTCTAGTCATTTCAAGTTCTTTAAACCTAAATATTGCCAGTGCCCCATCCTCACCAGACATTCGCAGTGAGCCCCACCTCTACCTATGATTTCCCCTTTGCTCTCTTTCGCCTGATGGATTCTTAACATACCTATCTTCAGGCCTTTCCCGTGGGAAAACTTTCCTTAAGCCCCCAGGTCTGGTTTATGGAGCCCCTTTTAGTTTTCCATCCATTCTCAGGACTCCCTTTGCCATGTCTCTGAATCACACAACCTCAGTATTCTCCATTAGACCTTAAGAACTGCAGAGAATAGCAATTAAGACCCAGTTTTTGAGTGTCTCATGGCCTGGATGTTAAGTCCTGCTTTCCAGTCTTGCTTATCTGTCCAGTGCCTCTACAGTATTGTCTTGTGTGTTAAATGAAGATTAAAAACTCATACTATACCTTGCAGGGCTGCTGTAAGAATTAATTGATCACACAGGTGTTAACAATTGGTGAGTGCCAAATAATCACTCCTGTTATTTCCTGTGTCTGGAGAACAGTACATGCTCAGTAAATGTTTGCTGATGAGATGAATTAAAGTCACACTTTACTAAAGCCAATGACATATCTAATCCACGTTCAATATCTGAACTCTCCTGTACAATTATTTTAAACCAAATCAAAAAGTATGCAGAGATTTCCTCAGACTTTTGAGCAGCAGCAGTCTCTAATTTCAGCTGTCTCATTCATCGCTCACTGATACAAAATATGTAGCATTCAGAACTTAAGGGAGGAGAGGTTTATTTTTGGTCCATGGTTCCAAATTTTAGCCCATGGTCAGCTGGCTCCCAGGCAGAGGCATCAAGGCAGAGAGGCCTGGCCCGAAAAAGCCATTCCCCTCCTGGAGTCCAGAAGCAGAATGACCAGGAAGTGTTAGAGAGAGACGCTCTACCAAGACTCCAAGGCTTCTCCTCCTGCCAAGTCCCTCCTAGAAGCACATCCAGCTGTGACTGCGTTGACGGGCTCATTCCCTGATGAGCACAGCACCCATGACCAGGTCATCTTTGGAAAGGCCCCGCTCCAAACACAGGAGACTTCCGGGGCACATTTTAGATCTAAATCCTCACAAGCTACGTGAGAGAGTGCTGGGGACGATAGGTATTTTGAATATAAGTGACGAGTTAGCTAGCTTAAATTGTGAATATATTTGCACAGTCTATCTGTAAGGTTTACTTGTAAAGACAAAAGCAATAAGTTTCATTACCTTAAATTTGTAAATATTAGAGGTATTCTATCTGGGCATTTTGACAGACACTTGTAACTCCAGCACTCAGAAGCTGAGGCAGAAGGCTCGCTGTGAGTTCAGGGTCAACCTGGGCTACAAAGTGAGTTCAAGGCCAGACTGAATCACACCTAGTGAGGCTCTATCTATAAAAACAAAACAAAACAAAACAAAAAGATATTTTCAATTGTTAAAGCATTTTAAAGTATTTTAAATGCTTCAAGTTTAGCTACAATAATTGGTTGAGCAGTGGTTCTCAAAGCGTTGGTTCACACCAGCAGTCTCAGCATCCCCTGTGAACTGAACAGACGCACGGCTTCTCTGGCTCCCTCCTGGCCTCCTGGACCGGAGGCTCTGGGGCTGGGATAGAAGTGCGGCTCACAAGCCCTCCAGATGCCAACGAGACCCAGCGGTGGGTTCTTCGCGTCTATACCTGACTAGCTGCAGGCGTCAACTTTGCAACCCCGTTTCTCTGTTCTGTGAACAATTTCTTGTTCTGTGAAAAATATTCCGTGAAAATTTCAAGCCCAATTGAGTTGTGCCTTTTTGGCTATGTGCCCCTCATTTTGGCCAAAGGCCAGTGCTGAGTGCAATCCAGTTACCCAACTCAATGACACCCGATTCATTTAGGCAAATTCAATTGTACTTCACTTTCTCCGGCCCAACTCGATTGTGTGTTCAACTTTCCACACTCAATTTGATTGTCCTCAAGATTTGTTATGTACCACCTTGTAACTTGTAGAATTAGACACACAGCAAAGGAGGGTACCTCTGAGAGGGTTGGAGATTGGGCTACTGGCATCTGTTTGTGCTTTTGCCTGTTTCCCTTCTTTCCCTTCCTCAGCCCGTTGGATGCCGGAGTGGAAGCCGCGTTCTGCAGACCCCGGCTTGGTCATCTTGCACCATCCATCCTTCGACTGAGGCAAAACTCCTGTTATGGATCTCAGAGTTCCTCGTGAAGTGATCCTTGTCTACTACCATAAAATAACTATGCTGGAGTCTCTGTTTATCCCATGTTAGAGATGAGGAAGATGAGACATCGTCCCTTCTGAAAGTCAAAATTGGAAGTGTTGTTGAAGCAAGTCTCTCCCTTGGCTGAGACAAACCCGGTGCCTTCGCTGACTTGTGCTGAGGGCCGAGAGACAAGGTCCTTAATCTTTGCCAGCTTCTCGAATGTGTCCAGTAAGCCACAGGCCTGGAATTAATAGTCATTTGCTACTCTCGGGGAAGTACTTAAACCTGAAAGAACTTTACTGAGCCCTTGTCAGCAGTATCCAGTCCTGGTGAAACAAACGATGACAGTCACCGCCGGGTCGCACGGCTTCGGGTGTCAGGGTGTAAGTACTCCGTGGCTTTTGTCACAAGGCTGTTCTTGTTGCAGAGTGAAGGGTAGTTCAAGGAGAAGGAAGTGATCGTGACATTTCAGAGGACCAGGATCTAATTAAGTCCTCTTGCAAAGTTAACGAGGAAGAGTCACGAGACTGGGCACTACTTTCATGGTGCCAGACATATGTCTTATTCATGGTCACCCTGGCTGGGACTGAGCTTCTGGAGGCTAGAAAAAAAGATTTTCCTGAATATCCATGTTTAAAAAGCTCAGAGGTCATGAATTCGATCCCTGGTACCAAAAAATAAAAAAATAAAAAAGCTCAGAAAAACCACTGACTGTGTCTTCTGTGTTATCCAGTTAGCCAAATGTTGCCAGTAATTTACGGCGGCCGCTGATACAGAGCAGCTGGGTTAGAACTTGGATACGGAACTCTGGGGATGACCTTGAGTTGTTAATTGCCTCTACGCCTGTGATCAGTACATTTGTTAAGGTACATACATTTCACGTCAGATAAGGAAGTGCGTTCATTTTGTAAAGGGTATTTAAAGATTAGGGGGAAATATCCTTAATTGATTGTGGTTGACTTTCCAGCTGCTACAAAGTAAATACCACACATGTAAAACTGCCACTCCAGTCCGTTTAATTCTGAAAGTGTACTGAGAGATCTGAACATGTTTCATCTGCCTGTTTTTCCAGGAAAATGTGCCATCTTAACCGTTAAAGAATATCAACTTAGGATCACTGATTTTTTTTTTCTCCTAAGGCTAAAACAGAGATAGACACTTAAACAGCAATCTGTTGCCTCTTACCTCTTCCTGTGCCCCGTCCCCAAAGATTCTTTGGGCAATGACTTTTAACTATGTTCTCATTATTTTTAATGAGTGTGTGGAGCACATGACACATAATGCAACAGGAGATAGGTGCCCTTTCTCTGAACTTGTCAGGTACAATAAAACATTGCAGGGGTTCAGATGCATTTTCCTTTAACATATTATAATTATTTAAATTAAGATGCTGAAGTGAGATTCATAGACTGCAATTTTTGCTGCCTCAATGAAATCCCACTGCATTTCCAGTTCTCTTTACAAAGAATGTTTTATTATGAATGTTAAAAAGACAAAAGCACATTTAATATTGTTATGTCTCTTTAAGTTTACTCTTCTTTAAATCTGCCCTGGATGGCAGGATATTCAATTATAAACGAGTTCAATTATGTTTCCTGGTCACTTATTGAGTTATATGAAGGATTTTTATCACCTAGTCTTTCCGTAATTAATTCTTTGCATTTCTTAAAGGCTTAGGACCTAAGGAAGGATTGTTTAACAGCTTAAATGTTATTTCATTTTTCTGATGTTTCCTTTATCTCCTTCCTCTTCCTCTCTCCTTTTCTCTTCCTCTTTTGCTTTTGACCTCTCATCCTGTCTTTCTGAAAGCAAACAACAGTCTACATGTTGTCTCTCAATTGCAGAATATATTTATTTCTCCTTTATATTAAAATATCAGGTGGTAATGAAAATTGAGGAAATAGTACATCACATTAAATTACATTAATGCACCAGGTGGGAATAAGGTGGAAGTTATGGTAATAAAATGGAGAACGGTTTCAGCTCCAGGAACAGCAGAGCTCCCCTTGCCGGTCACTCACTCCACAGACAGTGGGGCCCCTGGTTTGTGGTTTACAGAGCCATCACCCCCCGCCCCCAGGTGAGTTACAGATCTCCAGTTTGGCCTGAAGGGCCAGCCCCTGCCCTCTCTCTTCCCCAGCTCCTGTGTATTTCATCTTCTGATTTCTACTGTAGGAAGAAAATAAGTACAAATGAGTGAAATAAAAAGCAAACTAGCCAAAATAACCAAACACAAAAACACCCAGCCAGAACATGTTGTTCTTAATTCACTTTCACTCTGTCTCCCTGAAATCAATGCTTCTCTTCCGTGATACTCAAAGAGAGGTTGGACTTCGGGAGAATTGTCTTCTTATGCCTCCATCTGCTTTTCTTTCTAGTCCACGTTGAACATAATGGTGTACAATTGTTCTATAAATGTTTACTGGACACCTACTTTTCTAAGTTTAGCTAATTATGTATTTCTTGAATATTTATTTCTGCTACATTCTGTGGCATGCAGTGGGCATTCTAAAATACGATCCTGGAACTTTGGGAGCTTAGGCACTGCTGAGAGCTGGCAGAGAAGCAGTGTAAGAATATAACATGGCACCTGTCATATGTGGAACAAGAAAATGGACAGAAAATAGTTGCACAAATATAAGAAGAATCTGAAAGATTAATAGTGAACTAGAAGTCATAAAAAGGAAATGAAGTTCTTTAAAGGAAAGTCAAAATAGTCACAGAAGATTACATTTATGAGGTAGAACTCTGCTTGGGCTCTGGATAGAGTCAAAGAACAAGAAGAGGAAAAAAAAACCTTAAGGGATACTGCAAAGCATGAGCCCAACCAAGATGGGAGAGAAACTGAAAAAAAACCAAGGTGAAAGTAGAAAGGTGTATTTTGGTTATACTAATAATATTAATGGGTACTTGAGCTAGCTTGTGAGCAAAACTTACAAGTCTGAAATCCAACATTTTCAAAAGATAACAGAAAATTCTTCAAGTGTGAATGTAAGATCTAAATGATATCTTTTCTGTAAGTTCTCTGTCTGAGTTCTCGATTGATATTTAACAAACCGTGAATAACGATTTCTAGTTCTCATGGTACCATGGGTTTGTAAGTGGCTCCTCTGCTGGCTCTTTCGGACTTTTCAGGAAGACATATGCAACCAAAGCATCTCTCAGGCCTTCCTCCACGTCCGTGACCAAGCGCCAGCGGTTGTTGACAGCTTGGTCCTCCATCCTGTGTCTTCTCATGCTCCAAAAGACTAGACCAGCGTCCTTACATGGCATAGTTCACACAGCAAAAGCCAAGCGTGTGGGAGTACCTGAGGCCTAACCTTACAAGTATCATAGCATCGCTTTAGCCTTATTCTCTTGGTCAAAGAAAATGACAGTGCCAGTCAAGATCCAAGCAATGGGAGAATAGAGACCCTACTTGGATGGGAATAGTATCAAAATCACATTTCAAGCAGACATAACTCGCTGGGACCAATACTGTTACAGTATCTCACATTAGATTAGGAAAGCTGGAGAGTACATTTCTCTATAACACCGTGAGTACTGGGTGGGACATGAGATTCAGGATTTTGGCCCAGGGTTGCCACCATGTGCTTGAGTTTGGGATGCTCATTAAGTTTCTTGGGTTTTATCATAATTCCATTCACAAAATTTTTATTGGATGCTTTCTTAATGCAAATAAGTTGCTAGAGATACAACATACTTGTTTAGCAACATTTTAAACCATACCACTCTTAATAAATATAAGCCCCTCTTCAGATGCCAGATTCGTCTCTCCCTAGAGGGATGTATTTTCTCTTTCTTCTCCCATCCCATATGAAGATTTACGCTACCTAATACTTGCGATCTGCATTGAGGTTGAGGATTAAGAGTTGAAATGTGTTTTCACAAATTAATAAATACTAAAATTAAATTATTAAATGAAAGTGCTATGACAGGAAACAGAGGGGAAAATTTCTTTATCTATGAAAGAAGAGTTGAAGTAAATGGTCTCTTAAGATCCCTTCCTCTTTCTAAATACTAGTGCGAATAGTGCTTGAATTATGAACAATCTATATATATGGATGGGCAGCAGGAGTCTTCCTCTTGAGTGTGATATTTTTTACTGCAGTTTGGAGCACACTTGACCCAAAGAGTATGGTCTTCCATGTAAATGGAGAGAGCCTACAAAATGCCAACAGTTATCTTTCTCATGGTCATATCTTTGACTCCTGTCATGCAAGCACTTATTGTCGTAGTTGTAGGTGCAAGTGTCATCATTCTCCAGTTCTCTCCTGAGGCCACCACTGTGTGGGTGCCATAAGGGACTTGGCTCCCACGTGCAGGTCAAGAGGAAATGTGTTCCTTCTTTCCTGAGTTGCACTTTAGGTTTATTTCCCTATAAAACTTTACCAAATACAGCCCATCATATAGAACATGAATTATTACTCACTGGTATGTTCTTGTGATACCATGGAGTAGACAGACCCTAGGGGCCAAACTGAAACCTAGACACAATTTACCAGTGTTTCGTCTAACGGAAAAATTAAAAACAATTCAAGTTGCAAAGACCAAATTTATAAACTTACAGCATACAACCTGTTTTCTAACTAGAAATTGCCTTGTCTATACCCACAGTCATCATTTATTTAAGCCTTATTTCCATTCCACATAAAGAAAAGTGAATGAATTACAAATATTATTCATTAAGGTTTTGGCCATCTTTAATACAGAAAAAACTCTCTGGATTCTGGCTTCTATTAGAAAAATATGACTACGTCAATGCCAGTGAACTGTTGGAAACTTGACAGATTATTTTCAGCATCATTATTAATGCAAAGCACCTCAGTCCCTCTTTGGTACTAGACAAGTTGTAAATAAATTATATAAATAAATATTAATGTAGTTATTAACTTGATAATTTTATGTGCTATGTAGGCATGCAAGGAAATTAAACAAAGATGAAGGCTGCTGAGTTTGTTCATGTCTGGAACACACATAACAGTAACTCATTCTCTAGATCATGTAGAAAGAAATACATTGGATTGAGCCTCATCTTCAGTGGCATAACTGAGTATGATTTAAAAAACTAAAAGGAATTTTTTAAATTAATAATTTGTCATTATTATTTGTGTATTTCAGAACCAGAAAGCAAATCATGTATGTCCTAGTGAGAAAGAAAGTAAAGCCAAGAAAGTATCCACAAGCTAATGGCTCATTTTTTCACAAAGTCACACCTTTGTTCTCAGATAGCAACTCAGTGGTTCCTCTTTAACCTGTAGGGTTTCTTGCAGAAAAGAATAGCGATCACATGTAAATGTCATAACTTCCTTCAGAAATCCTTGCAACTATAACCCAAAGATTGCATTGCCTGTGCTCCCGGCTCTCAGGGGCTCTCCAGGGAGTTGGTGTCTCTTATCAGAAGCAAGCAGCCTGGCCAGGGGCAGCCGGCACATTGAGAGGCCAGGGCAGTGCAATGGTCAAGGCCACTGGGCAGGTAGTGAAAGGCCTCTCGCTGTGTTAAACAAACGCAGTTTCCTTCCTGGCTTCTGCAGGAGCTAATTTTGTTTTTCATTTCTTTTCTGTTGTGAGAACAATAAGGATGCATAAGGCCATTCTCCCGGTGAGGAGAAATGCATTAGATTATCATAAATCCACAGATAAAAAGTGCAGTGGTCAATGAGAAGAGGCATTCTTGGATGAAATAAAAGGTTTAATTGAAAGTAAGATCCCAAGGGAGACAAATGATTGAACTTGCTATTGAGTAGACATTAATTACCATGGTCCAGAGAGTGAAGAAAATAAAAGGAAGATCATTCTGTGTGTGTGTGTATGTGCGTGTGTGTGTGTGTAAGTCTTCAAATCTGTTTCTATTTAAGAGAATGTGGGAGAAAATCCTAATAGGATGACAGAAAAAATAAGTTTTGCTCAGGAATACTCTTAGGACATTCTAGCAGAGATAGTTTGTTAGAAGTTGGGGATCTAGGCAAAGTACAGGGCACACTGTTATGCTGGGTCATGGTTGAAGAGTATCTCACATTATAACATTAATAAGTGATTTATTTGTGATAATTCTAGAATTTTTTTCCTGGTTTGTTCAGTTTTTCTTCTATAATTTAACAGAAAAAAAGTTGAGGAGACATCCAACCATATGGTTGTCATTAAACACTAGGATACTTTATAGTCCTGAAATACGGCTGTCTTTATAAATCATTCATATTTGTTTAGCCAGTGCCCTACTTTTGAAGTGGCTGAAATAATGGGATGAATCTTACATCCATAGAGACAAAGGCTGAAATCAGGGAATATCTTAACAAGAAAATAATTGGTCAGGTGACTCTTTCACCAGCCATTACCGTATCTGAATTATGAGACTGATTCTTTCAAGTCAAATGGAGTATAAAAACATTCTCTATTATCTGTCTTTAATCCACAATGGATTTGAAAGGACAAAGACTGGGAGATACTGAATATATTAAAAGTATTTTCTTGGTGCTTGTACACAAACTGCTGCCCAGTTTTTTTAAAAACAACAAAAAAAAAATACCAACTGTCATAGTAACTTCTGGTTTGCTTTTCAGTTTTATTTAGAACAAATGAATTTGCTCATTGAGTGAATTGAAACTTTTCAACCAATTGTTTAGGCATCAATGTAAGCATAATCTTAGTTTTAAATGTGAAAAACCGCTTTTAGAGAGTTCATTTGAACAGGATAGTTGCCAAATACTACCAGCTGTCATAATAAAGTAGGAGTGAATGACAGGTTTACTCCACCCCATATCAAAACTTACGAGCGGATATGGTGATCAGAGGAGCCAAAGTAAATGTGTGATCTTAGAAACATTTGCAAGCTATTTTCTTGCATAGCTCAGCCCTTCATAGGCATCAAAGTGCAAATAGATCACGATTATGCTAAGCACTATGAAAGCAAAGAAAAGAGGGCAGTCACTGTGTTGCTGTAGATATCCCAAATACATTAGTGGTATTCCAAGATACCATCTGACAAGCGATGCCAGCGATGGTGAATCTTGTTTTCTAACAAACATACTACCAGCCTATCAGATGGTCTCTCACAAAGTGTTGAAATCAAATTAGCAGTATGTGGATTATTTTTTAATATTAATGAAAACATGGCCCATATTGAGCTAGAATGAAAGAAATAGCTGAATGAGCACTTGTGAACCATGTTCTTTCAGTAGTCTGTGGTGTGCTTGTTCTCGGCACATACTTGGGTAGGTGTGACTGGCACACACAAAAGCAGCGCAGTCGTCACTGCCCTTTAAGTCCTTAGAGCTGTATATGATAAAGAGTTTTGTAGCAATAAATAATTAGGACATCATGTGATGAGAGCTGTATTTTAATTGTGGATGGAATGCTGTGAGGCCCAGAATAGTGTATGACCAGAGAGCAGGTGGCCGTCAAGATGGGCTCTGAGGAATGAGTTTGTCAGCGTGGAGGAAAAGGACTGAGAAAATCATGATTTCCAGGCAGAGAGAATCTCAACAAAAAAGCCAAACATGCGCATGTAACGTGATTGATTTCAGTTATCTCTAACAAATATACTAGAAAATTTAGGTTAGAAGTGTTTAAAATTGTGATTTTTGTAGATAAGATGCAAGGCCATTATTTTAAAAGGGTATTGTGTCAGAGAAGTGTCAATAAAAATTTATGAAGTCATCCCATAACAAATATTTATTAGATACATGCATCCTGCTGGATGCTAAATGGGATTCAAAGTTTGAATTAAGCATAATTTCTGCCCTTGATGAGATCACAGTGGCACAGCAGAGTGAAGATGGACAAGCTAGCAAGTAACTGCAAGAGCAGAAAGAAAGTGAAGAGACTCAAGCACAGGGAAAGGACAGTAAAATGGGAGCTCGGAGGAGGATACATTGCTTCTCTACTGATAAGACTGAGGAATGTGACAAAGAAGAGGTGGTTTCTATGCTGAGACATACAGGATTTGAAATATGCAAAGAGCCTTTTATTTCATTACATTTTCACTATAAAATTTATTTTTAGTTGAAAGTACTGTCTGCACGTGATATACACACACAAATATAAGAAATGAAGATCTCTCCTTGTATGTGATTTCATTAAGTACCACAAAAATCACAGGTGTGTTCTGTTAAGGAAATACTTTAGTAAATTATACATTCACCCACTGTTCTTTGATGGATCTTCTTTTTCTGTGTATCAGTAGTAAAAATGGAAGCATGTTGCATTAATTTAAAAAAATCTTAATTTCTTCGGTGTGGGCTGAGCTGAAATAGTTCTCCACTAGTATTTGAAGCACACTTGACTTCCTTGGAAAATGAAGCTGTCTTGGTTCAGGGAAGAAACAAGTCCTCCTCAACCTGCATCTAGCGAAACACTGATTGAAGGTGTGCGGATTGTTAAACTTCTCATAATTGCACGCTGACTTTAGAGGAATTAAGCCCAGAAACGCAGCCCCTCGCCCTTGTGCTGCTTTCCCCACATGAATAACCTCATGGGAGAGGTGCTCACATACGGCAGCGAGTGTGAAGTGAGAAGCCATCCTCTGTAACTCTAACCAAGTAGTCAGGACTCTGGAGTCACCCAATGGGTCCATTTGGAGAACCTGGCATGATGTGGAGGACAAATCCTCCAGAATCTCGGCAACCTGTTTCTCGACCTTGGGAAAATAGTACACCCAGAAGTCACTCTGAGGTTCAGACTATAGGAAGGATGATAAATAGAATATGCGATACCTGCAATGGGAGATACTCAGATCAACACAGACCCTGTGTTACAGAATGAACCCTTGATACCTCGCAAGTGTCTGGAAGCAGTGCCATCCAGTTGTCGGGTGAGATGGCTCTAAGTCACACAGCCCCACCCTTGGCGTGCTCCAGCGGTGTCAGGAGACTACTTTGCCAGCATCTGAACTTATCCCTATGTGGATTCTTTTGACCTGCTGATTTTATTTACTTTTCGCTCTTCCCTTCCTTCCTTTTCCCCGCTCTCCTCCCTAGTCCCCCTTTCCACTTGAACACTTTCTTCATATTTCACAGTATCTATTATAAATTTTGGTCCTTATTTACTCTTGAGACATTTCTAGGTAAATGAATGAACCTTGAGACCATACTCTTAAGTAAAATGAATTGGATGCACATGTCCAAATATCACATGGTTTCTCTAGTATGAGAAACCGGAAAAGTAAATAAGACCAGCCAATTTTAGTAGATATTGTGTGAGTAAATGCTTGAAAGATACTTCCATTTTTGCTTCCTGTTTTTCACCATATGATACACGTGCTTCCAGTATTTAGTGGTCCTGGGGAGATAGTATGTGCTTCATCAGACACAGTGGCGCACACATTTTCCCCACACTTGGGAGGCAGGTATAGGAGCGTCTCCACGAGCTTGAGGCCAGCCTGGGCTACATGGCAAGTTTAAGGTCTTGTGAACCTGAGACTTTGTATCAAAAAGTCAAAGCAAACTAGAGCAACACAAAAGATCACAGCTTAGAAGCAAGCCTGCTGAGCCAGCCTGTATCAGCCAAACCCAGCCAACTGACATGTGAGCCAGCAGTAAATACTTTATGTACACATCACAATTTTTGGAGTGTTTTTAAAAGCGTTTTGGAGGCAACAGACAACTGACAGACTCATTCACTTTTCCCCGGAATTGAGTCTCGGTAGATTTCTCTCCCTTCAATTTGTTTGTAGTGTAACAATAGGGAGATATATTCACATTTTAATTTTGATGAGTTTTCATCCTCTACAGGACCTAAATGACTTCTTACCTCCTAGTCAGTTTTATCTGACAATTAATTTTAACAGAGTAATTGATTTAATTATTAAGATAAACGAGGAATTATATGTCTGTCTACATGGTGTTATATACATGGTAAGAACATTTTCATTACAAAAGTAAACATCACCATGAATTTTAAATGGTTGTTACCCACTGAGATTTCTCAACCCCTATTTGGAATTTAGAATTATTTATCATTAATAGCATACTAAAACGGATTGGTTTCCAGCTGGAATCACATTAGATGCAGCTCACACATCAGATAAAAAGATAGGATAAAAATGGTTATGATTTTATCATTTGATTTTCTTATAAGCCTTAACCAACCAACGTAAACTGCCCCTTTCACCTCTATAAAAATATTACTCTTTTGAGGTTGTGGTGGTATTATCACTTCATGGTGGAAGAATTTAATAAATGCTACTCTCTGAGCCTTGAACTAAAGAACATTTACCGAGTGCCGTAGGAGAAGTGAGGCTGACACGTCACCACCTGAGAATTGTTGACTTGGGATGAGAGCGTTACTGTCTCCTCTAGCAGCGGCCTCGTACCTAAGTAATGGGCACAGGCCTGGCCGGAGCTGCTGTGTGAAATGCTTTTGTATTTCCAGTCTCATGGTACAAGATCCTATTCTGTAATGGTAACACTTTGTAAGATTTCAGGAAAATGACCTTTAATTCATTATCTTTAGCTATGCACAGAAACTTCCTGGTCCAGAATTCAAGAAGAAGCAAGGAAAGGAGGGAGGAGAGAGAAAGGAAAAGGACAGATCCTCGTCAGGAAACTAAAACTTATTTATGCCCGTCAGTGGAAAAGCCTGCCTAACTCTGAAAGCTGCAGTGTCCCGCTTCGAAAGGCCGGCGTGAGATTAGCGGTACTTCTCTGTGGCACTCTGTTGTTGGGGTGCTAAGTGCGAGGTACATCTGCAGGCAAAAGCATGACACAGAAGTACGGGACGGCGGCAGTGGTGACGGCTGCCGCGGCATCTCCAGGCTCTCTGCGGTCTGGATCCCTGTAAACCTGCTCACTTTCTGCTCCACTGGCTGTAGCAGTGGCGTCAGTGCCGCGTGTCTGTCAGCGCCTGCTGGGGAGCACTTCCTATCAAATGCTGCGTCTACCCGACTTGTGTTCCAGTCGGGTAGGTTAGAGAATCCCTGACGGGAAGCCCGTTCCTATCGCACTAAGCCGTACTGAAGGAAGAGTAGGAGTCTACCCAGGATTAATTCCCCAGAAAAAGCAAAGGAACCTGTCCACTGCAGCGTGCACACTAAAGCATTATTTCTGGCTCCTGCCTGCCTGGCGGCGGCGTTCGGCTGTCCCGGGCTGGGCCCAGACAGGCGCGCTCTTGAGCCGCGCGTTAAGTGCCTGTTTGTTTCCCTGTCTCGTCCTCCTTGCCCCACTGAATACGAGAAGCGTTGTCTCACGTGAGGAAAGCACGACTTCACATCCCTCCCAACCATCGGAATAGGTGTTAGCTTTTTACAGGCTCTGGGAACTCTGTGAGAAATCGCTGCCTCGGGGTCCTCCGCAGCCTCAGGGCTCGGAATGTTAGCTGATCCCGGACAGGCAGCGCGGCTCGGTTGGCTTAGTTGTATTCTGGAGCCAGCCGTGATTAGGCCCAGCCCTGGGCCGGGCCGCCTCAGGAATCAGAAGCAGTCTGCGGACCAAGGTTTAAGGGGTCACAGGTGGCCCCAACCCAGTCGGTGCCACCCTGACTTCCTGAGCAGGGGCCAGGCTATGCACGCCACTCAAATGACCAGGGGTCACTGCAGTGGGGCCAAGCGTCGGTAGTTCACATCTGTCCTCTGTCTCGGGCTCTCTTTTCTAACTACTTTTTTTTTTTTTTTTTTTTTTTTTTTTTTTTTTTTTTTTTTTTTTTTTTTTTTTTTTTGTCTTTTTGAGGCAGTATCGCACTATGCAGTTCAGTTCAGACTGGTCTTGGGCTCAATTTATAGCCCAGGCTGGTCTCAAACTCGTAAAGCTCCTCCTGCCTCAGCCTCCCAAAGGTTGGGATTACAGGCGTGCACCACCAACCAAGCCCGGCTTGGCTGTCTTTCAAAGGCATTGCAAGCAGGCGCCTGGCACACAGAGCATCTGTGCAAAGATACGGGGAGTCGTCCGTGTGGATCCTCCCGGAGGGGCTGCTCTCCAGGGTCCGGGGTGCCGTGCCTCCTTTATGTCCGTGAAATGATTACAATTTACGTTCATAAAAAGGCATGTATTTTAACACTAAATTACTGAATGTAAAATGTTTAAGGTGTCTTAATGAAGTTTCTCTAGTTCATTTTTAATTGGAAGGAGTAAAAACAAAAGACCTGTTATTTCTAAATATTTAACAAAGCAGTTGCTAGTTATAAAATTCCTTGCTGTCTGAATTTATCTGTTTACCTTACTTTTCATGACACAAAATAGTGTTCATTTCCTTATTAATTAAGTGTATTTTAACCAATATATAAAAGCAAACATGTTATTCATATTTAAGGGAAACCGTGTGAGGTTCTAACACAGTCTTTCAAGTTTACATTCCACTGTGTAAGTGGAAGAGGTTTCAGTAGGAATCTTCACTCTATTTTTATTTTCATTAATCTCTGACTTAAAATTACATAAAATTACTCTTACATTGAACAGGCAGTAATAAATGACCATTTTGTGACTTTTTTTTTTTCTGGTATTAGTTTACTGCTTTACTTCGAGAAAATTGTTTAGAGAAGTTGAAACAGCAGTGAGCTCTTGCCTTTAACAGTTCCCTCCTTCCACTTCCTTTCAGGGGATGAGTTTAAAATACATGAAAAGTATCTCAAATGTAAATAATTCCTAGATGTTTTCGTATCAGTGGTTAGACATTATCTAAAATGAGTGACTTCCCATTGTGGGATATCACAATAAAAACATAAATTTAAAATATTAGCATTATCAAGCTACCTGTAATCTACATTTGACATTTTTTCTTCGATTAATAGTAAATATCAGTGTTGCTTGCATAAAGTTCCTGAAACTTTTCTGTTTATGTCAATAGTCAGGTACATTTTTCTTTTTTGTGATTGATATACAATATTAAATTTTGGGTTAATTCTCAGCAATTTAGAGTATAATTCAGATTTTTAAAAAAAAGTTTCAGCGCTCTGATCCCTAACTTTTTAGGTTGGTCTACACCGTCCAGAAGGGGAGTAAATGAGCCTCTCCAATTACTCGTGAGTCTCCGGGTGCTCTGCCAGCTTTGTTTACACATTATCAGTAGTGAGAAAAAGATTTGCCACTTATTATAATAAGTATCCTTCAACCTCCGCTTACCTGGGCGTGTACCTGTTCATCACTTGCCTTCTTGTCTTCACTCGGTGAAAAGTACAATAAAAATAAAGTGACTCCCCGCGGTTAGCATGAGCTTTGGATCCCAAGCGTAGGATGAGATTCATATTCTGAATTTTATATAAACCAGTTGACCCAGTGCATTTTTAGAATTTTAAAAAGAAATTCAGAGAGCTAAGTATCTTGCAGGTGTCTTATCCTTCCTTTCATTGTTGTAAAAAAATTATTTAGCTATAACAAAAGGTTTATCCCTTTAAATCCCTTAGAACTGACTTAGGCAAAAAGTAACAATGATTAAACTTATTATAAAATATTCTGGCAGAATTGCCAGGTATGGCTTCTACCTTATATATAAAAAATCTTCCTTAGTTTTTCATTTTTCAAGCCCTTTTGTTTGAGTTTTGGTACGTGACAAAATGATTGCATGTGAAACATAATTCTTGCATAAAGCAAGCTGCTCATAACACAGACTAATTACACATTGGGGAGGCAAGGCAGAGACATCCAGAACTCATTCGTGCTGAGCCAAAAGCACAGCGTTTAATGAAATGAAGAGTGTAAAAGGTCTAGCGTGGGCGCTCTTGGGCCTGACCTGGACTTCTGGGAAATGGCACCATGGTCCGTGGACTGGTGGGTTCCCCGGACTTGAAGGCCTGGGTTATCATCACTTGCGTGCATGAATCAAATGCTCCTTGTCCACACAGGACATTTGTATTTCTGGAAATGGCCCAGTTCAGAACACTCTTAAGCTCATTGTATGTATGTCTCCTGATTTACCCATCTTTCTGTTTCTTCCATCACACCAAATAATTATCTTTGGTATTTGTTTTTTTGAAAAAACTGATGAATGTAACTGGCAGGAACTGAGTGTGTGTTCTCCATTTCCTCTTTTCCATTGTAGACTCTGTTCCTTTCTCTCCAGATAGCAGAGTAAATGAGACAGTGCCGCTTAATAAAGTTTTGCCAGTTATGTTCTCTGTAGACTGGCCATTTCATGTAAGTTCTTGATAAAAGTTTGTCAAATGATTATGGTTTGCAAAGAGCAGCTCTTTTTTTAAAAAATTGTATATTTTTTATTTAAGCGAAGAGAAAAAAAGACATATATATAACAAAGACAACAAGCAAAAGAGACAAGCGAATGACCAGAGTAAATGTACAACAGTAACATTGCAGGTTTACAAAACCGGATGATAGAAACTTGACAATGGTTGCAATATTGCGTATCATTATCTTTAAAAAGGTTACTTATGTTAACAGATATAGACATGTAAAATTGATCTAATCATATGAGTATTAATTGTTCTTTATCAATAACGAATACATTCAGCAGTGTGTTCGTTTTAGTTATCTTACATATACATATATACAGGTTTACATCTTTTCCTTTTCCCTTTTCTCTTTCCACCTTTTCCCTTCCCAATTACTTCTGCTGTTCAAGCTGTTTTTTACCCTTACGTAGTATTTATTATAGATTTTGGATCATATATACTTTTCCATTTC
>RJWM01000688.1:140259-196667 GCA_004363535.1 Dasyprocta punctata
TCGTGACCATTTACTTACAAAAGTCTCAATGCAATCTTTCTTAATAGCTGAGTAGTACTCCATTGTATAAAAATACCACATCTTTTTTATCCATTCTTTGATTGATGGGCACTTGGGTTGTTTCCAAGATCTGGCTATTACAAATTGGGCTGCTATAAACATAGGTGCACAGATATCACTGTGGTATGATTTCAGTTCTTCTGGGAAAATGCCCAGAAGTGGGATAGCTGGGTTGAATGGGATCTCTAACCCTAGCTTCTTGAGGAATCTCCACACTGATTTCCACAGTGGTTGCACCAGTCTACACTCCCACCAACAGTGGAGAAGAGTTCCTTTTTCCCCACAGCTCCTCCAGCATTTGTTGTCGGTTGATTTTTGAATCTTGGCCATTCTTTCTGGAGTGAGATGGAATCTCAGTGTTGTTTTAATTTGCATTTCCCAAATGGCCATTGATGTTGAACATTTTTTCATATGTTTATTTGCCATTTGTATTTCTTTCTCTGAGAAGTGTGTATTCATCTCAGATGCCCATTTCTGGATTGGGTCCTTGAATTTTAGGGGCCTGATTTCTTTTAATTCTTTATATGTTTTAGATAGAAGTCCTTTGTCTGATGGACAATTGGCTAAGATATTTTCCCAGCTCGTGGGTTTTCTTTTCACTCTATTGGAGATTTCCTTTGACATGCAAAAACTTTTTAGTAAGATGAGATCCCAGTTGTTGGTTCTGGGAAGTGTTTCCTGTGCAGTTTGATTTTTGTTCATGAACTCCCTACCTACTCCTATGTCATCAAGATTTTTACCTACTCTGTCTTCTAGTAAGTTTAGTGTCTCTGCTTTTATATTCAAATCTTTGATCCATTTTGACTTTATTTTAGTGGATGGTGATAGACATGAATCTAGTTTTAGTTTACAGCATATAGAAAGCCAGTTTTTCCAGCATCATTTGTTAAAGAGGCTATCTTTCTTCCAGTGTACATGTTTGGCCCCTTTATGAAAGATGAGGTGGCTGAGTGTGTTTGTAGTTGTGGCTGTATCTTCTAATCTATTCCACTGATCTTCAGGTCTGTTTTGATTCCAGTACCATGCTGATTTTATCACAGTAGCTTTGTAGTGTAGTTTCAAGTCAGGGATTGTGATGCCTCCTGCCTTCCCTTTGTTGCCCAGAATTGCCTTTGCTATTCTAGGTCTTTTCTGGTTTCAGATGAATTTCAGGAATGCTTTCTCTAGCTCTGTGAGGTAGGCAAGTGGTATTTTGATTGGGATTGCATTAAATCTGTATAATAATTTTGGGAGAATGGCCATTTTCACGATGTTTGTTCTTCCTATCTGTGAACAGGGAATATCTTTCCATTTTCTGAAATCTTCTTCAATTTCCTTCTTTAGAGTAATGTAATTTTCACTGTATAGATCTTTTACTTCCTTTGTTAGATTGATTCCTAAGTCTTTCATTTTTTTGGATGTTATAGTGAAGGGTGTGGTTTCCCTTATTTCTCTCTCAGTGACTTTGTTGTTTGTGTACAGGAATGCTATTGATTTTTGAGTGTTTACCTTGTATCCAGCTACATTACTGAATTTGGTTATTAGTTCTAGAAGTCTTCTAATGGATTTTTGGGGGTCTTCTATGTAGAGTATCATATCATTTGCAAATAAGGATAATTTCACTTCTTCCTTTCGTATCCTTATTCCCTTTATTTCTTTCTCTTGTCTAATTGCTCTGGCTAATATTTCCAGAACTATATTGAATAGGAGTGGTGATAATGGACATCCTTGTCTTGTTCCTGATTTTAGGTTGAAAGTTTTCAGGTTTTTTCCATTTAGTAAGATGTTGGCTATTGGTTCATGATATATAGCTTTTATCAGGTTGAGGTAGAGACCATCTATTCCGATTTTCTGTAGGGTTTTTATCATGAATGGGTGTTGGATTTTGTCAAAAGCTTTTTCTGCATCTATTGAGATGATCATGTGGTTCTTGTCCTTGGCCCTGTTGATATGGTGTATTACATGTATTGATTTCCGTATGTTGAACCATCCTTGCATTCCTGGGATGAATTCCACTTGATCATGGTGTATAATCTTTCTGATAACTTACTGTATTCTATTTGCCAATATTTTATTGAGGATTTTTGCATCTATGTTCATTAGGGAGATTGGCCAGTAATTTTCTTTTTTGATTGGGTCTTTCTCTGGTTTTGGTATTAGGGTAATACTTGTTTCCAGGAATGAGTTAGGGAGACTTGCTTCGCTTTCAATTTCATTGAAGAGTTTGAGGAGCGTTGGCATTAAGTCTTCCCTAAATTTCTTGTAGAATTCAGCAGTGAATCCATCAGGGCCCTGGCTTTTCTTTGTTGGAAGGGTCTTACATTTTCAATTTCACAAGCTGATATTGGGTTATTCAGCAGCTTTATGTCTTCTTGATTCAGCTTTGGTAATTCATAGGTTTCTAGGAATCTGTCCATTTCTTCTGTGTTATCAAATCTATGTGAGTAAAGGTTTTCATAGTAGGTGTTGATGATCTTCTGTATTTCCACAGGGTCAGTAGTGATTTCACCCTTTTCATTTCTTATTGCATGAATCTGAGTTTTTTTCTTTCCTCTTCTTGATAAGGTTGGCTAGGGGTTTATCAATTTTATTTACTCTTTCAAAGAACCAACTCTTCGATTCATTAATTCTTTGTTTTGTTTTCTTAGTTTCAATTGCATTAATTTCTGCTCTAATCTTAATAATTTCCTCCCTTCTTTGGGCTTTGAACTTGACTTGCTCTTCTTTTTCAAGAAGTTTGAGGTGCAGCACTAGGTTGTTTATGTGTGTTCTTTCCGTTTTTCTGATATGAGAGTTTAGTGCTATAAATTTCCCTCCGAGGACTGCTTTCATTGTATCCCACAGGTTCCAGTAATTTGTATTTGCATTTTCATTCAATTGTAGATATTGTTTAATTTCTTCTTTAACTTCTTCTGTGACCCATTGGTTATTTAGGAGGGTATTATTTAATTTCCATGTGTTTATGTGGTTATTGTAGGTTTTTTTGTCATTCATTTCCAATTTTACTGCACTGTTGTCAGATAATATGCATGGAATTATTTCAGTTCCTTTGCATTTACTTAAGCTTGTTTTTTGGACCAGTGTATGATCTATTTTAGAGAATGACCCATGTGCAGCTGAGAAGAATGTGCATTCTGATGTTGATGGGTGGAATACTTGGTATACATCTACCGAGTATTCCACCCATCAACATCAGAATACACATTCTGACAGGGATGAGCCAGTACATATCAGTTATATCAATCAATGTAAATGGTCCATTTGTTCACAAGCTTGATTCAGTTCTGCTATTTCTTTGCTGATTTTTTGTTTAGTTGATCTATCTCTCTGTGACAATGGGGTGTTAAGATCCCCTGTTATAACTGTATTATTGTTTATTTGGTTTTTCATGTCTATTAAGAATTGTCTTACATAGTTGGGTGCTCCCATATTCAGTGCATATATATTTATGATTGCAATCTCTTCCTCTTGAAGTTTTTCCCTAACAAGTATGTAGTGACCTTCTTTATCTCTTTTGATCATTCTCGGTTTGAAGTTTGCAATGTTTGCAAACATAATAGCTACCCCTGCTTTTTTCTGGGTTCCTGTTGCATGGAGTATTGCTTTCCAGCCTTTGATTTTTAGTCTGTGAATTTCCTTTTGAGTGAAATGTGTTTCTTGTACATAGCATATTGTTGGGTTTTGTTTCTTAACCCACTCTGCTAGTCTGTTTCTTTTTATTGGTGAGTTGAGACCATTTACATTGATTGATATAACTGATATGTACTGACTCATCCCTGTCATGATATCTTTCTGTTGTTGGTTTTCTACATTTTCTGTTTAATTATTTGCCCTGCTTAGTGATTTCCTTTGGTTGTTGTTCTTAAGATTGTGGCTATCTTTGTCTCTTTCTAGAGTGTCTTTCAGTACTCTTTGTAGTGTTGGTTTGGTGGCCATAAATTTCTTCAGTTGTTCTTTGTCATGAAAGTATCTTATTTCTCCATCAATTTTTAAGGATAGTTTTGCAGGGTACGTCAATCTGGGTTGAAAGTTGTTTTCTTTCAGGATTTGAAATAGTTCACTCCAAGCTCTTCTTAACTTAAAGGTTTGTGTTGAGAAGTCTGGCATGATTCTGATAGGCTTTCCTTCACAGGTGATATGTTTCTTTTCTTTGACAGCTTTTAGTATTTTGTTCTTGTGCTGTATTTCCGATACCCTTATTATTTTATGTCTGGGTGAGCATTTATTTTGGTTATGGTTAACTGGGGTTCTGTATGCCTCAGTTACCTGTATTTCAGATTCTCTTCCCATGTTTGGAAAGTTTTCTGCTATTATTTCTGTGAATAGTCTTCACAGGTCATTAGTATTGACCCCTGCTTTTTCACTTATGCCTATTAATCTTATGTTATTTCTCTTGGCATCGTCTTGCAGCTGTTGAATTGTTGTTTCTTGGTTCTTTACTATTTTTAGGAGATCTTTTCTTTCATGGCCATGATCTCCCATGCTGTCTTAAAGATCTGAGATTCTATCTCAGCTTCATTTAAGTGGTTTTTCAAACTTTCCATGGAGTTTTTCATTTTCTGCATTTCCCTTTGCATCTGTTTCATGCATTCTGTTTGTGTCTTATATTGTTCATTCAAAGTTTCAATCATTTTCTTAAGTTCTTCTATTTTTTTATCTTGTTCTTCTTTAGATACACACAACATTTCTTTAATAATGATTCATAT
This sequence comes from Dasyprocta punctata, assembly GCA_004363535.1. Lineage (NCBI taxonomy): Eukaryota > Metazoa > Chordata > Mammalia > Rodentia > Dasyproctidae > Dasyprocta > Dasyprocta punctata. The sequence goes on from RJWM01000688.1 coordinate 145,005, forward strand.
TTCATTTTTTAGCTGAGAGAATATTTCTGATTTGAATTTCTCCAGCTTCATCAAGCTGCTTCTTTACTGCACTTTCTATCATTTCAGGAAGTTCATTTGTGTGACTCCCACTGTCTTCCATTTCAGTGTCTCTTGGGTTTGTTCTTAGTGGGCTGGGGGACTGAGACTGCCTCTTGGTCTTTTGTTTTGTCATTTTCTTCTAGAACCTATGTGGCTGTTTGTCCTGCGAGGCTGACAGGGCGTTCCACTGTGGGTCACGCTGAGTGGTGGGTCACGCTGAGTCGCTGGACCCTGTAGAGCTGGATCCTGTGCTCAGCAAGTGAGGGCAGCCTCCCGGGGCATGCGGGTGGAGCCTCCGCCTTAACTGGGTGGAGGCCAAGGCCTCCCGGTCCCAGGGAGCTAGGCAGAATGCACCCTGGAGTGTGACGCCACCCAGACCCTGATTCGGTCTGCAAGTTCAGAGCAACAGCTGTGCCAGGGCAAGCCTGGGTGAGTCCCAGGCCTACAGTGCCAGGATCTTGCTCCCTGCTGGGCAGGGGCCCGCGAGCTCTAGGATGCCACACACACAGGCCGCTCCACTGAAGTATGGAGCTCATGTGCGCTCTGCACTCTGGTGGGGGGAGCCCAGGCTCTCCTAGGCCCTGCAGCTATGTTGGTCAGTCCCTGATGAGCAGTTCTGGGGTCCTGAGCTGATCTGGGCTAGGCTGTGTACCTCTGTGTCCTGCGAGGCTGGCCGGACATTCCCCTGAGGGTCACACTGAGTCTTGGGTCGCGCTGAGTCGCGGGACCTGGTAGAGCTGGATCCTCGGGGCTTGATATCTTAAGAGTGATCCTGATCAGTGTCTATCACAATAATTGAATCTGCCTCCGAATCCCAGGTTTCATTCTTGTGTTTGTGCTTGCTAGTCCCAGCCAAAAAAACAAGAGGACTCTTAAGTGTCTGTGAGACGATCTTTGTGCTCTTCTCTTCCAGGCACTGTACAAGTCGCAGCAGTGGTTGACATTATTCAGGAAAAAAAATCTGCCCTAGAGATCTAGCAGTGGTACAGTTTGTAGAGTTTTCAGTCCATAATCAGCTAGCTCCAAGACAGGGTGGCACATGGCAGACAGAAAACAGTTCATGGCAGCATAAGACATCAAAAGCAACCAGAGAGAGCAACAGCAGCTCTTGTTGTTCAGGCCAGAATGAACCAGTCTCACATGTGAATTCCAGCTCTAACAGATTATTCTTTGTGTTTAGGAAGAGAAATAGCATTCCAGAGAACAAAACAAGAGAATGGAGATATAGAAAGAGAAATAAACTACATGAAAGGGAAATATATATATATGTTATATATGTATATCTGAGAACAACAGGTATGGGAATTCAAAGACAGTGTATGTAAAAGACAACAAAGTTTAGAGGGAGAGCTAAGGAAGCATTAAAAATGTGAACTGGGGAAAAGGAATCATTTGGTTTTGCATTTCTTTTGCTAATAAAAATAATGTATATGCATACCTGATTTCTTTGTTTTTCGAAATGAAAACTGGTCCACTATTGGGTTGTGGAATCGATTTTAGTAAACTGTAACCAATTTTTAAAACTAGAGTTGGGTAGCTTGGAGAGTGCCAGAATGAGTTGTGTTCTGGGGAAGTGTTGTCTTGTGGGAGCTGTGTGGTATGTGTGGTGGGGGAGGTTCCTGCACATATGCATGGGGATGGATGAACGGATGTGTGTAGGTGGATATATGGATAATGTGGCTTTCAGTACTGGATTACAGTGCTGCCCGAGCTTGAGATGTACCATGAATATTGCTATGTCAAACATTAGCTTGTAAACTGGGGTGCCTGGTACACTTTAGCACCACCGACATCCATCCCAGGCAGCAGCTGAGATACACCTCTGTGCCTTCATCAAGGATCTGATGTGTATGTGGGCGGTGTATCTCTCCCAGGAGCAGGAAGTATGATAAAAAACAGAAATTGAACTGCATTTCTTTTAAGGTTCTCTAGAACCTCATTAAACTTAAGCTTAAAAGTCCTTATTCCTTTGACACCTTTTACCTTTTATAATTCCATTTAATGTAAATGTTTTTGAACTTTTCCATGAAATATAACCACAGTAACCTACTCATCTGCTTATTAGAGCATGGAGAGTCCTACACATCACATTCACAGACATGCATCTATAGATACACACAAATGCATACTATTGGACACTTAACTCATTTGTCCAAAAATATCCCATGCCTTTTTGTGAGTCTGACACTGTCAAAGCACCAGACATACATTGGTGGGGCTGAAGGAATAGGTTATAAAAGTTCCTGCATTCAAGAGATGTTATAAAGAAGAAGTAAGTGTATTGATCACAATGCATGATAAAGACCTGGAACCCCACTGTAGAGTCCTGCACAAGTCTACCCTGGGAGGCTGAAGAAACTGGAGACCAATATCCGAATGCACTAGCTCTTCTAAAACAGTGACTCTCCCTTCTCATTTCCTTTCTCATCCTGTCTAAGCTCCAAGCCATCAGTGGGTGCCACCCACATCTGGGGTGAGCCCTCCCTGCCTGTGCTCGCTGGCCCACACACCAGTCATCCACTGACATACCAAGAACTGTGCTCCACTAACCTGCTAGGCATCTCCTCATCCACTTGGTTTGACAGTTCGTGGTTAGTGGTCACAGTGTCCGTGTGTGTGTGTGTATCTCTAGGTCACTATAGACCTACAGTTACTCAAAAATGTGCTATATAGTAATATCACAAATGGCTGCTGTACCTTCACAAATTCTTTTAGAAGACATTTATCCTTGTGTAATAATTGAGATTTGGAAACATAGAAAAAAATTCAAAAGAAAAATAGCCATCTCAAATGCTAATAGATGATCTAGTTTTAGGAATTTTATATAATTTTTTAATTTTTCTGTGCAGCTAGATGGAGTGAGGGTAGGGGATAGGTAGGTAACAGGTAGGTTTTCAAGTATGTTTGTAAGGTATATATGTTACATAACTGAAATATACTGTATGCAGAAAGATTTTTGCTTTATGTTTCATCCTCTTCCCACATGATTAAGTCTTTGTCAGTACTGTTTTTATGTAATTCTGTCATTCTTAATAGAAAAGAACAAAACTAGCGTACAGGTCAGGATAGCTAGCCTAATGAACTCCATATGATAGGCTGCATTTTTCTTCCAAAGTCTTATATAAGTAAAATGAAGCATTTTGTAAATGTACCAATAAATTTAGTATTTTCTATCCCCTTTCCTACTCTGTTCACCTCACAGAGATCACGTTTCTGCCTCTGGAAAATTAGCTGCCATATGGCCATAAATATAACTGAGTATGTGGTTTTCCAGTAGTTCACTCTTACCAGCCAAGTGTCAGTTCTGAACCTGTGAGCCTAAGACCTTGCCAATCTCAGCGATGTCTGTTGCCACCCCTTCCTGGAACTTGGGGACCTACCAACAAGTAGCAGTGCAGCCAACAGCTGCTAAAGGGCCTCTTTGAATTTGACTGTATTAGGTAATTGTTGATTCAAAACAATGGTTTTCATGTGGTCACTTTGGCAGCACATTTACTAAAACATCCAAGCGGTGGTTTTCAACTGGAGGTGGTGCTGATCCCTGGTGATATTTGCTGTCTGGAAGCATTTGGGTTGGCTCTTCCAAGAGTCCCATTCCAGCACCAACTGTACCTGTTTGGATTATTATTGTCACCATCCCCCTCCCCCACCCCGACTTCACTAGCATCGTCACTGATTTAATGTGGTTATCTGTGGAGGAAAAGGCAAGGGATACTCCTGACACAATATGAGAAGACCTCTTGTCTGCACGGTAGGGATCCACGGACCATCTGAGGTCTGGATGTGACATGGCCCTTGGGCTCATTCTGTCTCTAAGGTCCTTCACTGCAGGCACTTGGGAGTAATTTATTCTTATCTCCATGTGCTGCATAATGTTGTCTGGCAAGATTTGAGTTTAATTTTTAGAGTTGTTAGTTGAACCAGGATTATTAGAAAGAGGCATTCAGCATATTGATTTTTTTTTTTACATTAGGTAAAGGGATATTTATTTCTAACAGAGGAAATGGCTGGGTTAACTACTATAATGGCTTCCTTCGCCATTGGGAATTTTGCTGTTGTTAAAGACCACCAATTATGGCTTGAGTCCTGTGCAGGATAAGAAGGATATAGAGCATAGCTCTGGGTTGGTGAAGAATATAAAATTGCATGTTTTCTGACCCTCATTGTAGGAATCCGTCTTAGAATTTTTCATGGCTAGGTTGCGCAATGATGCTCCACAGAAGCTGGGATATAAGGACGTAATGTAGCACTTAGCATTCTGACGAAGTCGGACTCAGGCAGAGAGCAGATTGGTGGTTGCTGCGGGTCGGGGGGAGCAAAGGAGATGTTGGGCAAAGGATACAGAATTTCAGTAGTAGCAGAAATTAGTTCCTGAGATCCGTTGTACTTCATGATGACTATAATAGCAATGCATTGCATTCCTAAGTCACTGAGAGCAGACGTCAGGAGGTCTCATGGCGTCATCATGCCCACGTGAGGCACCGCATGTGCTGATTAGCTTGGTTTGCCTTTTACTATGTATACACATTTTAAAGCATTAGATATGTGTCTAATTTGTCAATTTAAAAATAATTTTTAAAAGATAGTAAACACAATTCACATAATATTTTACCCATAGAGAAGTGGCAACTTAGAAGTCAGTGCTTCTGGTGAAAATGGGTGTAGCATAATGGAGATCATGGAAATGTAGTAGACAACTTAGAAACGCTTCACTAAAAATAAATAAATGAAGATTCTGACCCAAAAAAACATGCTGTCTAGAGTGCACAGAGCTCCAGTGCTGACAGATACTATGTACTATATGTCTGGCACTTAACCTCTGTGCACCTCTGTTTCTTCATCTGTAAAGTGGGCGTGGTAATACATCTCAAGTTTTCGCTATAAAACGTAATTGTATTACTACATGTAAAGCTTTTATTTTATTTTATTTATTTATTTTTTATTTATTTTTTGCAGCACCAGGGGTTGAACTCACAACCTCGTGCCTGTCAGACAGGTGCTTAAGTCACTGAGCCAAACTCCCGGCCCTGGTTTTTTGAGGCAGGGTTGCACTATGTAGCTCAGGCCGGCCTTGCGCTTGCATTGTAGCCCAAGCCGGCCTCGAACTCACAACGCTCCTCCTACCTCAGCCTCCCGAGTGCTGGGATTAAAGGCATGCACCACCACGCCCGGCTATGTGAAGCTTTTAGAATGCAACCCACCAATCATTTTTAGCCCTGAATTTATTGTTTTTGTTGTACTTTTGGCTCTCAGACTTCAAGAACTTACAAAAGATTAATTTTAAATGAAAAGATTACCTTGATGCTACCTCATCTCTTTTGTTTATATTTAGATAACAAATGAACAGTGTTAGTGTAGAATAGTAGTGGCTGTGGATCTCACTAGAAAGTAAGTACCTTTGCCAAAAGAGAACTGACTGATTGCAGAATAAGTGGTTTGAGGGTATGGCTGTGTGCCACATAATGCCGTGTTTGTGACACGTGGCTGCAGGACGTGGTCCCGTGACATCACGGCCGGCTCGCCTGTGTGAGTCCGCTCTGTGATGTTCACAAGAGAAACCTCCTTTGGGGTGTTTCTAGCATGTGCCCCAGTGCTCAAAGACATGTTTCTAAATAAAACTAGTCTTTCTAGCTTTCTCTCTGTCAGATAAGAGCCAGAGAGGCCTTCTAGTTTTCTCCCATAAAGTATTTGCAAAAATATAATCAAGCAGTTGTTTTTTAATTTATACTTTAATTCAGTAAAGCTTTATTAGACTAAAATTAACCAAATCCCAGAGAGGCCTGGAACCATAAAAGACTGGGATTATAAGATTATAAATTGAGACTATCATAAGACAGGGGTGAAGGCTAATTATTAGCAGTAACTTCTGGCATTCTGATGGGAAAAAAACCAGTTGCTTAACAAAAAATAGTAAAATTTTGTTTCTTAAATAATAATATAATGAGTTAGTTAAAAAGAGCTAACCTGTAATAGGTTTATTGAATTGAGCAATAGAGTTCTATTTCTTTGAATAACCTGTTATCAAAATCTTTACAGCTAACCGCATTTACAGTGAAATTAAATGAACTATATCCTTAAAAGTTGTATGCAAGTTCTCTGTTTTGTTAGAGGTTGAAAATGTCATGTCAGTGGATCTGGCTATGAACAGACCCCTTAATTCTGTTTTAATTATGGGTTCTTTGCCACTTCTGATTTTATAGTTGTCCCCGACTGACATTCAGACATTCATAGTAATTTTTTAAATACGTAATTTCACATAAGAGTACCCTCAAAGTGACCTTAAGATGAGCAACTCTAGGCATAATTACAGAGAGGAAGGAGCTGCCGGCCGAGAACGGCTTATGACTTCCAGGAACGTCTCCTTTTCGAGTTTCCCAGTTAAGTGCTGTGCCAGTGTCACATTTCCGTAGGCTGGCAGGGAGCGCAGGAAGGACCCTGGCAAGGGCATCGTGGGCAGCACATGTTTATCCGCACTACTGCGTGTGTGAGGACGCTAGGAACCCCCTGTCACCCGCCACGTCCTTTTCCCGGAGACCCAACCCCTGAAGTGCCTTTCGCCATGGTCCTCTGTGTCGCTCTCGGGAATAATTGGCTTGTGGCTGCGTGTCATTTGTCAGAAGACCTGAATATTTGTTGTGCAGAATCATTTTTGTTAAGGTCCCAAAGCTGGTTGACATTTGTGTGTTTTAAGGTGCAGGCTTAAAGCATGAGTTTTGACAAAGTGAATTTGAATTCAGTGACATGTGCTATAAGTCACATTTCATTAACTTTAAAGTAATATTTCTTGAGGTTCTGTGTCCTATGGGCAACTTGTACCAAGAGCATTGCTTCTGTAGTAGATGCTGTGTTTTAAATTGTACCAGTGAACTAGCTCCAAAAGGCTAGTACGTTTCCATACTAAGCTCCGTTTCATCGTACATAAGATGACGATAAGGAGACTGTGTCTTGGAGGTGACTTCTGACACTAACAATCCCTAATTCTACTGTCCAGCCGTTTTTAACATAAAAATAACTCACTGAATTTCCAAACCCTTATGGAATATTTCAAGTCACATGTCTCTGCCTTACCAAATGGTCCTCTCCAGTCGCCATCACCGGAGGCGCCCTCCTGAGAGCTTGTCCCGCTGGGTGGACGTGGCGGTGGCCGCCTGCAGAGAAGGGAGATCGTGCCGGGGGCACAGTTACACCTGTCAGCGGTCCAGCCATCCTGTCTTGCTGTCACTGCGGGTCCGGCCGTCTGGAATGTGAGCTGTTAACCTGCTTTCTCCTCTTCACATCTTCCTCCCAGAAAGGAGAACCTGACTGCTACGCGCTCTCCCCGGAGACAAGCGAGCCGCTCACACTCGAGATCCCCCTGAATGACTCCGGCTCTGCTGGCCTTGGCGTGAGCCTGAAAGGGAACAAAGCCCGAGAAACTGGCATGGACTTGGGGATCTTTATCAAATCCGTCATCCATGGAGGGGCCGCCTTCAAGGTGAGGAGGTGACGTTTGCACCCAGTGAGCACCTGGGAGGTGTGGCTGTGCTCCGGGGTCTGGGCGGAGGGGGCGGGTGGCCCAGGACCGCCGAGGCTTTCTCGCAGCTCCAGGAATGAGTGTGTGGACGCGCGTGAGGAGCGGCTGCCTGTTCGCATAGCGTAGGTGGTAACTTTACTTCCTAGAGACAGTTCTGAAAACTCACTGTAGTTAACCTGATGTTTATATCCCTTTTGTTACCCCAGTAGGACTCCTCTGCATTTGTAAACTAGCAGAGTTGAGCCTAAAGCTACACAATCAGAAAAAGAAACCTGAAAACAAGTCAACATAAAGGCAACAAATGTGAAACTTGTACTTGGAAGAATGAAATTCAGTAGAACTGAGATGATTGTAGTATAAATTAAAGGTCATTTATCATGTTTTATGCCCTTGAAGATGAATATGGTACCCAGAACGCATCTTTACATTTGAACACTTGGAGATGCTTATGTATGTCCAGGAAAAGGGAAACGTGGAGCCTCGCCCCCTCACACTGAGCCAGTCATGTGTAATGGTTAACTGGGTCACCTGTGCTCAGACCCAGCTTCGCCACTTCCCTCCGAGGAAATCGCCCAGCTGTCTCCACCTTCTAACGTAGGAGGGGGACAATAAATTTACTGTAGCATCTGTCTTCACGTATGCGCACTTCCACTGCTGTTAAAAGGTGGACACCAGCTAGCATGAGTGGTGAACCTTCTGGAGATGAGTACCCGAAAGGCAACCCAAAGCCCACTTACTTATCAAAAATGCTAATTCTGTAATTACACCCGAATGCTGAGGTTTTCGTTTAGGAAAAAAAAAGACCCAGACATCAACATCTTTTGTCTTAAAAGAAAAACACAATAACACGTGTGCCATAGGTTCGCCACCACTGCACTAGCCTTTTTCCCCCAGGGAAGTAAGAATTGTGCTGTGCATAGACATCTGTTTAATTCATTCTTGGGTTAGTTAGCTCTTGCCACATAATAAATAATCACAGACATTCAGTAATCCACACCAATCAGCTTCTGTTTCCCTGCGGCCCAGCGGGGCATCTGGGAGCAGCGGTGGCTGCTCACCCGAGCCAGGTTGGTTTCCGTTTCTGGTGCTGCATGTCCATTGTTCTGGGTGTGCTCCGTGGATGTCACCCACTCCTTGGACCAGCAGGATAACTGAAGCGTCAGATGGCCAACACGATTGGGAAAACCCTCGTAATGCCTGCCCCTTAATTTGCATGCCATCAATACACACGCGCACCACACACACACACACACACACACATACACACACACAATTGACCCAAGTAAGTCACAGAGCTGAATCCAAGCTGTGTGATGAAGAAGCACACTCCATCCACAGTGTACCCATGGCTGAGGGGTGGGTGCAGAGAAGCCTGAAGAATCAGAGCACATCATAATGAATCTGCAAAACTCCCCAACCTGCCTCAGAAATGCACAACCAGGAACGGAAGGGAAATGATAGTAATAATAACAATGGCAGTAGCTATTAGTACTTACTTTCCTTGGCACTTAGTGTATGCTTGGGCACCATCGTAAATGTTTTATGTTTGTCCTGATACTATTATCATGTTGTTTTATTAAAGGGGAGATTGTGCCCGGCAGTGGTTATTGTCTGCACCATGGTCAGAGGCCCAGGAACTGCTTGAGCTGAAATCCGACTCCTGGGCCCGTGGGGCGTGGCTCTGTAGCTGGGGCTGTCTCCACACATGGGCACATCCGTTCCACCCCTCCAGGGCAGCGCTGTCACCGTGCAGTGCTCTTGTCCCGTGCCTTTCTTCTTCAGCCAAGCCATCTAACCATGTGCTGTGTGTGACACTGGGTCCTTGGTCATGTTTCTGGCTATCAATTGGGTATTATTCTTCTTATTCCTAATGACAGCTCTATTTGCAGAATTTATTCCAAGTAAAATTGAAACTGAGATGACTTTTTGGAAATTAAAAGCAAGCGCCTTTGCTTTTTTATGGGCAATAACTTAAGCTTAAGCAGATACTGGCAGGTGGTTGAATATGTATATCCCTGTTTGTGTAAGTGAGCGTTTCCTTACCTAAGCAGTTCTTAACAGTCCCATTTCTGGCAGAAAGATTTCACTTTCCATTTATGTAAATTTCTTTCCTGATACCGGTCTGCTGAATCAGACAATCACACCGTTAAAAACTAGTGGACAGCATATTTGTAGCTGATCTGAAACAGTGAGAGGCATCAATCACGGACTTAGCCTTGTTGAGAATGTGTAGCGTCCGTTTGTCTTGTTTACCTTTGCAGTAAAGGATGGAGAGGCTTGAACTCTGCTCACATGACATGTGATTAACAGGAAAAATACATTTTTCAGTTCTCCTTCCATTATTCCAGTCAACCACTGCCACTCCTCAGAAAATCATGGCCTGTTTTCTGATTCTGGATTCCGTCTTACAAAAATTGTTTTGGGACTTTGTTCTTGTCCCCATTGAGGAGATACAAGTGTAACAGACTGTGGTGTCCCTAGGGCAAAGAGGAGATAAGCGCAGGGACCCTCCACTTTAGCATCTGGCCCTAGGTTTTTACACAAAATCAACAAAATAATCTTTCTACCAGAGCACAATGTTTTTCTCCTGGCCCTTCATACCACTAATTGGTTCTCAAGGTGTTTTTCCCTTAGGGGAAGGGAAGGTAGATTGTTGAAAACTAAACTAGTTTGAAAAAGTATGACCAAATTCTTTCTGTGGCTTTGGTACACTGTATTCTCCTGGGAGCTACTGCTGGTGTAAACAAAGACAGGCTACCCAGCAGATATAAAACCCAGAATGGCTCTGCCTCTAACCGAGGGCCTATTTTTTCAGAGTTTTTTTTCCCCTCCCTATCAGGCTATTTTCTACCGTTTCATCTCTTATGTGAGTTACTTCTCATAGATCTGTAGGTCTCTGTTTGCAGTGGAGAGCATCTCGCTATTCTAGGTTGGTGAGTGAGTCCCTAACTCTTTGAAGGTCCAACGGAACTGCATTTTTATCCTTTTCAAAATTATCCCTGTGCTTAATCTCCTCTTAACGTTTAACACCGAGTTCACGTGTTATGAAATAAAGCCTAGAAATTGTTCCTGGCACATGACAGGCAGGGACAGGCTGACTGGGCGTCTGGAGCCCCTGCGCTCCTCTCCGAGGCCCCACAGTTAGCTGTGCCTCCTTCCGGGCCAAGCCTGTGACCATAACAGTGACACAGCCCCTCAGAGGACGGTGTGGTGTGCTGACACAGGAGCACGCGCTGCAGGCTTCCGGCTTTGTTTTTGTTTCTGTCATTCTTCCCGGGCATCTGCCCCTGAAGTATCGTATAATTGCTTCCAGAAACAAAATATACTAGATATAAGTATATGTGTTAACTTCTCCATAACTGGGAATGTGACTGGGATGAAATTATGATGTCCTAAAGGAAGATTTTCTAAAATTCCATTTTTGTGGTTGCAGTTCCAAGTGAAATGTAATATTGTTGCCGTTAACTAGAAAGAAATTGTATTTGTTGCATTTAGAAAAATATCTTGAGAAAAATATTTCCTTCCCCAAATCTATATTAAAATTCACTTCGTATTTTCTCAAGGGTGGCACAAATAAAGTGTCAGTAGTCACTTCAAAGACCTCAGTTATTTTCACATGCATTTGCTAAACATTTTGAATTCCTGGATTGGTAGCTTTCCTTTGCTTTAGTTTTGATGAACTATGTTAATTTTTTTTTAAATTAGCCAAAGTACATTTTATATCTACACTCTTACTCACCTAAGCTGCGTCTTTTGCTACCTAAATCACTACATGAAAAGTATATAACTAGAATAGTGATATTTTGAAAAATTTAGGTAACGTTAATACATTGTAGTAAAAATAAAAATCTGATGGAGTCTGTTGTACTTGTTCTGAATAACATTTTTTATTTGGATATGCCGACTTTGGGAGTAGAATCTATCCTGTTGAAACTTTGAAATATTAAGATAAAAATTAAAGTTTAAGCACAATTTTTGCTAAGGGAAAAATATCATGTATCAGATATATTAAGGACTCTTAAATAGAATGAATGTAAGAATATCTGTTATTCTGTAGAAAATTAATTAGCCAGGTTTGTGCTTAATAAATACTACTTGATGATGATGAAATTAAATGAAAGAAATATGCCTGAGATAGCTAATTGCAAATGTATGCACTCAGAATATGAAATAGACATAATTTAAGTGATTTGATTCTTGTGCTTAGGAAATTTGGGATGTTCCTTCTAACAGATACAAAATTTCATAATCTATACTATTTAGTAGCAGGTAAAAGAATATTAACTAGTACAAGTGATTCCAGTATTTTCCAATGACCAACCTGAATTTTGGGGGAGAAGCATACACAGCTCTAAAATGTCTAAGAACATGTCACCCAGTCATGAATCTCATGTTCTCTCTTTGTACTGTGGAACATCTAACAGCATGCACCCCGCCTTCCAGGAGTCTGGTCTGAGTTCCTAGTGCAAGTAATTTCCACCTCCATCTCTGCCAGTATCTATAAATCATGTCATGTATCTATAATTAATGAATCCAAAGGAAGATAAAAGGGACAGCTTTTTAAGGAACACTAATGTTAAATGATTTCTTCAGCTCTCCATTTTTCTTAAGACTGATAATGTTTTCTAGTGGTGGAACTTTCAAGACCCTTACTAGTAGCAGTGTCCTTTAAGCTTTTACTTCTGACAAAAAAGATCAAACCAGGTTGTAAACAGTGCCATTGCAAATCTCAAGCAAAGCTACACATTAACATCCATCTCTCACCACAGAGATGTGATACATGGACAAGAAAAAGCAGAAACTTTGCCTGAAATGTAAATTCATAAAATTTTTTAAAAAAATGTTTATTTATGTTAACTCCCATAATCAAGTTTATCATTTATAAGTTCTTTACAATAGGAATTGCTTTATAAAAATGTGATATAACATTGCTCCTAAAATCCCACAATACCTGCATCTGTCACTGCGTTTCTTGCTAGTCTTTATTACTTACAGATTTTTGTTTCATGAATGGAAATGCAAACAAGATATAAACTTATACTGTCCTTATACTTTGAAGCGCTACATCATTTTGATGTATATTTTGGACTATCATTGTCTCACTAGACTTGAAAAATTACAAGAATTTCTAGTCTTCATGAAAAGATATAATCTATAAAAGATGTCACACCGTGAGGACCAGGCTTTGAGTCTGACCATGGCACCTTGCTGCACCTTTAATGCCTGCAGAGATGCGTGTGTTGTAAGTTTGTACCCACAGAGGCACTGACTGTGAGGTAAGGAAAACTCCGAGGGGTGAGGCCTGGCGGAAGGCCTTTGGCTCAAGGCAGGTGTGCCCTGCAGAGCACCGAGGCGGCCTTCACTTTGCACCGGCGTCTCCTTCACTTTGGAGCCCTGCGTGCTCTGCCTGCAGTGTGCTCCTCACCGCTGAATGAGAGCAGCAGGGAGCAGCTGCTCACAGGTGCAGCCCTCTACACTGCCAGCCCAGGTCAGGCCTTTCTCCTGGCGAGGTGATTGTCTCGCATGTCTGATACAGTGACAGAAAGGTAACTCACTTTCCTGGGAAAGGCTATATTGACTTTTTTTTGTATTTGTATTTTACAGACTGGATTAACACTGTGGTCAGAATTTTGTTTTAGGACAAATAGGTCCTGATTTGGACCTATTTATTTTAGTAAGTGTTTTTTAAGTAGTCTTTGCAAAAACAAGCGCACAACCTATAAAAAGTAAACAAGAACATAGTAATTTTAATAAGTTAAAATGACCTCTAAGATTCTCATCTGGTTAGGTGTCCATGCAGAATATTCCTAACTCATATATAATGCATATGCCTTAACAAGGGTTTTTAGTTAACTTTCCTAGGCCAAAGTAAATCAAGAGCAGAAAATCAGGAAAGAGATAAGAAGGAAGGAGAGGAACTAAAAGGACAGGGAACAGAAAAATTGTAAGACAAGCACAGGATGTTATTACCACATTATAAGCCAGTGAATATTATTGACAATTCGAAGTCAAGGCTTCTCAAACTTGGTTGCTGTAAAAAGTAAAAAATTCAGTATGGCCATACCAAAGCCCCTGTAAGTTTCAATGTGTTTGTTTAGGCCCCATATTTTTCCAAAAAGAGTTCTAAATGAAAATGATTAGCCTGCATTCTGAAAGCATTATATTAGAATGGCTTTGATTATGTATGTCCCGATGAGCTGAAGGAAGTGTCCTTCGGTTACCTTTAGGAAGTTTCATATGCCACCGCTGATAAGCTGCTGGGAATTCCACGGTTACCACCCAGAAGTGGAGTGTGACTCTCAAAATGATAGCTGAATCAAATAAATAGATCTAAAATTTTACAATAGCTGAATAAATTGAGATAGGAGCAGTACACAAAAAGTAATCAAGCTTCACTTACAGAATTATATAGGTTCTCTGAATATGTTCTGACATACCCAAGCCAGGCTGGGTTCAGGCATTTCTCATAATTGCAGTTTGTAAATTAAATTGTCCGTTCATTGTAGATGAAGTGTATTCCAGGTCCAAAGCATCTGACGGAAAGACTTCTCAAATGACTCAGTTTAGCAAGCACTTCTTAAATATCTATAGTGAGTGAGGCTGAGAAAGCTAGTTGCATAATAAATTAAATATATGAACAAGTCTAATATGATGAGGATTCTGATGGTCAAACAGAAGACATGTCATGAGTGTCAGGATGGGGTGGCAATTCTGATGGAGACAAAAATATGAAGGGGAGACAGTTGCTTGGCCTTGCTATGAAAGATAGATACTCAACAGGTGAGCAGGAATCCAAAGGGCATTTTGGAAGGAAGGAAGAGTGGAAGAGAAGTCACACCAGAATGCATGGTTGTTGTTGGAATACAGGACTCTTACTTGGGAAGAATGTTGTTTTTTATGTAAACTGAATTTCCTACTAGGGCAGATGATGAGAAGCATGTACTAGTGTAAGCAGGCACAGTAAGACCAGGACATGATGCATATCCAATGCTGCAACTTTCTTTTTCCCCTTCTTTGTTTTAAAACTGTACTTTAAAAAATCCTGATTCATTCTTGTCTTTTCCATGGTACTGTTTTTAAAAGAAGTTGAGTGGTTTCAGTCTGTAAGGCAGTTTTATTCTCAGTTGGTTGAGTTTTTGTTTTGATTTTTAAAATAGAGTAGGCAGACGTTTCCATGGAGTGATTTTAGGGCCAGAAGAAGGATTTGTTGAGGGCCATCTCCCCCCATCAGGTGTGGCCTTGCCTGGAGCCGCGCCCTGTCCGGGGAATGTTGGCTCCATGGTCGGAAGGCTGGCGCTGGGGCCTGGGCTCTGGCTGTTGACAGTATCCCAGGAGGCCTTACTGAGGGCTCTGTCAGAGACATGCAGAGGCAGGAGCCAACATCTGGTTGTGATTAATCCTCTCAACACCCTGGACTAATGTGCACTGGCCTTGGGCCACAGCCAGCTACCCCTGGGAGAGCCAGCCCAGTCCCTTGTGTTCCTCTCAAGTTCTGCAGAGGCTGGTTCTTTGCCTTAGCTTTCTACTCTCCCTTCTGTATTCATTAGAACATGAGAGGTGAGGACCTTTTAAAAAAAAACTAACTGAAAGAGGTAGGTCGAGCATGTAGAGTCACTACTCTGGTATGGTGAGTAGCCCAGGGTCTGGACTGCAGGGTCACTGGACCCCTTTGGAAGCCATGGATTTGTCTGAGAGCACATGAACTATCCCACAACATCCATGACAGTCCGCTGCAAAGTATTACCTGGCCACGTGTCGAATTACAGAGAAACCATGGTGTACATACTTGCTTTAATGAAATGAGAATCTGTAGCTTTTATTAGATTCTCAGTGCAGTCTAGGAACCTGCAGAGATTATGAAGCACTAGCAAGTGGGCAAATGTGGCCCAGACCTAGATCTGTTTTTCTCATAGAAATGTGACTTGTAGTGATTCTTTGAACCTCTCTCAGCCTCAATTTCCTCTTTTGTAATGTGAGAATCATAGTTTCCAATGTACAGAGTTGCTCTAAGGGTTACACTGCCTTATGCATCTAAAAGGTTTAGCACAATAACTACCTTCATTTAGTGGTTACGATCATTGCTATTTATAGTACCCTTAATCATCTTAGAACTCTGATTTTGGACGCAACCTAGAACAGTAAGTACATAGTCTCAATCTCCAAGACACGAGGAGTTGGTCATCACAGGACACTTTCCAAAGTCAGTGTGTCTGAACCTCGGGCTTCCTAGCTGCTACGCGGTAAAGATGGGCACTGGCATCACAGGTTTGTCAGACACAGTGCATGGGACGATGTGTGCGGGAGACCACCCCTGGAGTGGGTGTCCAGAAGGGGGAGAGGCAGTGTGCACGCTTCTGCTCCTCAGACCCCCGTTCTCTGCCTGGGATGCAGCCAGAGCAGGCCGATGAAGTTTAAGCCATCCTAGTGCATGGGAAAGAACTGAACCTCATCACAGTTTTGTTTTCCCTGAGAGTCTTGAGGAAGTTACTATTTGTCTTAACTCTTCCTCCTGTTTTAGCATTTTTAAATTCTCTTTGGGAATTTCTGAAGAGAACTGATAATGAATCGAGTTGGTTATGGGTGGTGCCGAAGATGGGGACTGTGGTTGTGACCCTTTTGCTTTGGATTCTGATGGGAGTGAGGTGGGAAAGAAGAGATTTTTTTCTTAATAAGTGCAAGCATGATCTAGATTATGTGAAATAAGTATGCTAGAAGTACTAAGTCACTTCCTTGAACAACTGAATTCACTTATGTAAGGTTAGTTGAGAGTCCTTAGTTTTGTGCCCTAATATTTACTTGAATGTAATACTAACAGAAAAAAATATATAAAAGCTTATTTTCATGTCAACACTATTCCAAAGCAAAAAGATGTAACATGATTTTGCAGGATATTTGTTAAGTTTGAGTAATGAACTCTTCATGGAATCAACCTCATTTCGATCAGGACCAGACAAAAACGTGAAGTGCAGAGGGAGCGCCTAGTGGGTGGACGGTTCGGCTTCATCCTGCAGCTTCCTCGCTCTGCCTGCCCCCCCACAGCTTCTTATCTTCGTGCTGTCTATCTGTACCTCTGGATTTCACATAATGTTCCCTTCCAAAATCCATCTGTGTCACATTGTCTCTGGTTTTGAAAGTCTTGTCTTTGGGGACAGTCATTATCATTCGGATAGAAGACAGATGACGTAGTGACTGGTGAACCCTGGAGAATTCCGAGCTTGGACTGTTAGGTTCCAACTCTGACCTTAACTAGCTGAGCAAATCCTACTCTGTGTGGAAGTGGCTTTTCTTAATAGGTGCTAGACAAATGGTTCCTCATCCTCTTTGGACATTGCAGTGTTTATCTGTAAATGGAAAGGGTTGGACAGAATGACCTCTGAAGACCCTTCTAGCTCTCAGTTCTGTGATTATATTCTAAATGTTAGGACAACGTGGTGCTTATGAGCGTTGCCATTAATGAAATTACCCATCACTTGTCTTATAAAGGAAAAACACACACCAATAAGGAGCAGGACAGCCACGCTTGAAAGTGAGAGTGTGTGGATTTTTATTGTCTGCAACTCCAGTGATGCTTGTGATAAATGAGAATGTCTTCAGAAGAATTCCAGCTGCCCTGGGGTGACTGGGTCTGCCTTTCTGTTTTGGACTAGGTTACTGCAAACATCTCCAACTTGGATGTGATTCTGCATGCTTGAGACTCGCAATGTAGCTGAAAATGAAAATTTCTGCTTAATAGTAGTTGATAAGCAATTTTACCAAAAAAAAAAAAAAAGGGGGGGTCTTCTCACCTCTTCTCTCTTATCTGCCTCTCCAGTCTGACCTTGACCCATACTTCAGAGAAGCTTCTCGAGAGGCTGCCCGGGGAGCGTCCACCCAGATTGCATCCCGTCCATCTCTTTCAGTCTTCATCTTTTTGCTTCCTGTCAGAGCAGGTGTGTTGTCCTGCGGAGACTGTGCCCCCAAAGCTGAGTGCTACATCTCATTTCCTGTTAGCAGCACTGGCCACTCGGCCAACGCTTCTGATTCCTTTTCCTCTTTAAAAGCTGCACACCAGTTTCCAGCCATGCTAAAAGGCGTGTTTTACTTTAGTCCTGGGGTCGACCACGTGACCTTGCACAAGCTAAGCAGCACCCACAATACTTTTCATTCTATTTGTTTATTTAGTTTTTACAGTAAGACAGGTCTTGCTCTGTTGTCCAGGCCGGTATTGAACTTCCCGTCCTCCCACCTCAGCCTCCTAAGTAGCTAGGATTATAGGTTTGCACCACCAAGCCCATGCTAAACGATGTTTAGGGCCAAGATTCAGCCTGGACATC
Organism: Dasyprocta punctata; assembly: GCA_004363535.1. Lineage (NCBI taxonomy): Eukaryota > Metazoa > Chordata > Mammalia > Rodentia > Dasyproctidae > Dasyprocta > Dasyprocta punctata. Next base: position 162,891 of record RJWM01000688.1, read on the forward strand.
TTCCTTAAATCCTATGATAAAACAGAACCGATTAGTTTCTCCAGCTCTACCTCACCTCACTCCATGGGACTAAACCATTAAGGCTATTTTTGTTTTACCCTCTTTCATGGGGCCTTAATCTTATTCTCTTATGTGCCTCACTCAAAATTGGATAACAGAGAAGAGGGTTTTTTTTTTTTTTCCTATTTAACCTTTCCTGTAAATCTCATTTTCAGACTTGCTCCAAATTAGAGTAAAGGTTAAGTGAAATGGGAACAGAGGGAGGGAGGGAGGGGACGCGCAGCCCCGCTGAGCCATCCGAGGCTGCACCCTGTTGTCCTGCCATGTCCGTTTCATCCCGGTGTGGACGTGGGCACCTGTGGGGGCCCCCAGCGCTGCATGGCCAGTGCCGAGCCAGCCGTGGCATCGGCCCTCAGCTCTCATTGGAGGACTTCTCTGGTGTCTGCTGCTGCTCTAGCCCACGCTCATCCACCCATCTGTGGGGTTTCTCTCCCAAGACTGCGTTGTTCATGCTGCATCCTCTTCTGATGACTTAGGGATGTTGTTTATAGCTGTTTGTTTGTTTCTTTATATTTCATCTCACTCTGCTGTTAATTTAAAAGTGAATCCCAGACATTTTTCGCCACAAAAACTATTTTCCTTTCCCAGGCTTACTGTTATACTACTGTCATCCAGAGAAAGTAGCAAAGGGAATTCTGCTAGAAAGACCAAGAGACCAAGGTCTAGACGTGGGTCAGTTTTGCCTGACTTGCTTTTCTGACCTGGGGTCAATTACAATACTTCCCTGCTTATGTTTTCTTTTGCCTTTAAAGTGCTTATAAACCATGAATTGCCTTATATTATTGGGTTTTATGAGAATCACTAGAGGTTGTTTAGGAAAGAATTCTTTGGAAAGGTAAATCATTGTACCTGCCCACAGTCAATTCTGTTCAGTGTTCTAGTAGCAGCAGCAGCAGTGTGATCACATTCCAAACCGTATCTGCACCTCTCAGGACTTCCCACCTGAGTGTGAGTGAAGCTCGGGCTCCAGCTGTGAAGCAGCTCTCCTCCCAGACTGCTCTGGGCAGAGGTGCCCTGCGTTCCCCTGGGAAGAGATGCCATCCTAGTTTATCAGCTGGTGCTCTAGATGCCAGCTCAGGAGGGGGTCTGGCCTCGGCGTGCTGGAGACTAATGCCTGGGCTGACTATGCGCGTGCAGAAGGACATGCAGAGTGTGCTTTCTGGTGAACAGTGTCCCTTCCAGGAGAAGCTGGCTGATCAGCCAGAGACCCTGGGAAACCTGGACAATTTTCTCAGGCTTTTCTGAAGTACATTAGTGCTTCACTACACATCACTGTGTTCTTTTAAGGCTAGCAGACTAGGAACTTTCTGCTTTTGATCAAGGAATTATTTTGAGGACCATGCAACATCTAAGCATGCTGTCTCTATGCCTGAAAACGCAAACCAAGAGCTATGACTACCTACTTTTGGTTCTAAGCCCCCCTCCCTTGCATTAGCATAGTCCCTGCCATAGCAAATAGCAAAATCGGGTTAGATTAGTATGCTCTCCAGAGACTTGGGTAAGAGGCATTGTACACATGTCTAAATTATTACAGCTAAAGACTCGAAGGTCTTTTAAAAATTTTTTCATACAATTCGTTATTGTTAGTACTGTGGCTGTTTGATAAGCTGCAGAACCTTTTTCTGGCATGGAAAATAAATCATGCTTAATAGCTAATAGCTGAGGGTTTTTTTTTTCCTTTTAATACTTGAACTTTTCCCTAAAACAGTGACATGTCGTCACCCTGATTAATTCTGTTTAGTCCTGTTTTTCTTTCCTCTCCCTTAGGATGGTCGTCTGCGAGTGAATGACCAGCTGATTGCAGTTAATGGGGAATCTCTTCTGGGAAAGTCCAACCACGAAGCTATGGAAACACTTAGGCGATCAATGTCTATGGAAGGCAACATACGCGGGATGATCCAGTTGGTGATTCTGAGGAGACCGGAGAGACCAACAGAGGTGATTGGAACCTTGATTTTCCTCAGCCAACTGCCCAAGTTGTCACCAGGCATGCCCACGCCCACAGCTAGTGTGAATGCCCACAGCTAGTGTGAACACCCATGGCTAGTGTGAATGCCCACGGCTAGTGAGAACACCCACGGCTAGTGTGGTAGCTCAACTTGCAGTGATTCTGCAATTGGGGAGGTGGGCCTCAGATGGCTTTCAGGTATTACTGTGTGGGACAAGTGATTGTATAGTTCAGGGATAACTAGATGGTGTAAAAATGTGCATAGAATGTAAGTCATGTATCAAATATGACAGGCCCATAGTTTCTAGATTTTTGCCTCCAGACATTTCTGGAGCTCTAGACTTACTCATCAACTCGTTAAAATTTCCTAATCAGATGTACATGGTGTCAGGATCTAAAAGGAAGATCATTGTAGTACAATCAGCTCTCTACTTTCTCCCCTATAATCTGTATAGATAATACAGACTTGAGATTTAACTAATTGAAAATGTCATCTGGTAAGCAAGCTGCTTGTCTTATGTTATTAAGTAAAAGGAAGTCTTCTTTTCTGAAGTCTTTTATCATGATCTCTTTATCAATGTTTTTAATATCAGAAATATTTTCACTTGAGTATAAACCCAAAATATTCTTGATTGCTAATTTTCCTGAACATTTCTTTGACATAAAACTGTAATTATAAAATTTCTAAAGCATCATAATTCCTAGTTATTTAATATTCCTATTAGGAAAAATAGGAAAACTTTAGTAGTATAAAAGTTAAAAAAATACTCACAGATCACGCAGTATCTTATGATGATAGTATTCTCTTTACAGCCAAAATATGTTTCTGTAATAGAGTAGTATGGAGACTAAAATAGAATACTATTAAAAGTAGTAACATAAAATACTATTTTTAGTAATAAATTCAATTTAAAAAGTAAAATGAAAATATTATCAAATTAAACAATAGTAGATGGCACAGGGACTCCTCACAGTTGAAAGCTTAAGCTCTGAAGTTCTGGCTTGCTTGGGCTAAAATCCTAGGGTTGCCGTTGGTTGGCTGTGTAACTGCGTGCATACCTGAGTGTTCGGTATTACAGATAATGCATGTTGTCATTTGTCTTATCCATTAATCTTCATTTCTCAGAACATAGGCAGTAAATAATAAATACAGTTGAATGAATGCAAAAGTTGTATCCAAGACCTATTTCAACTGAGAAAATAGACTTTGGGTAGGAAAATTGTAAACTGTATCTCACTTTGTTATGTTACCAGCTATTGGAGAGGAGTAACTTTACTTCTTACACTCTTCTATACATAACCTTGTGGATGTTAAATAAAATGTAAATTGGCCAATTACTGGAGACGATATATAATGAAGAAGCTCATTTTCAACGTTTGCATCTGCCTAAGTGACAGAATCTTCTATGAATATTTAAAGGGCTTTACTCGTGTACTGTTCCTGCCACAGGGGTCGTGGCTCCACGTGGTGTAATTCGGTTGTGCCTCTTGACACCCACGGAACCTGGTTCATGGAGGGGTGTGAGGGACAGCACGGAGCCCACAGTCGTGCCTTCTGCGTATCTAAACATCGGAGCTGCCCGAGATGGCTTTTAACAAAGATGTGGCAAGAAACAGAGAAGGCTGGTGTGCTCTGGAGTACCTGCTTATGTAGAGAGCAAAAGCTAACAGAGATGGACTGACAGATGGACAGACGGACGGATGGACGGACAGAAGGAAGGAAGGAAGGAAGGAAACAAGGACAGAGGGAGAGAGAAAGCTTCTGAGAGAATTAGTTGCAGCCCCAACTCTCCTTTCCCCTAACCTCACATCTCTCTCTCAATTATGTGATAGTGGGCAGGTGGGCAGCACTATGGTCCATGCAGTTGGGCCCCTTGGGCATTTGTAGATATTTGCATCTTAATTCACACAGTCTGCAGCAGATTGACATTATCCCAACCGAAGAAAGTATTAATCTTCAGTTTGTGGCCCATCCTCGGAAGTGTCTTGTTAGTGCAGTTCACCAGGGAATTGATCCAGAGCAAGAACTGCAGCAAAAAGCAATTTTTATGAGGACATTTAAACAAGATCCATTTTCTTTCCCTAATATTTATATGTTTTCCATGGGGACCGAGAGGGCACCCGGCTCTCAACTATTGAGAATCTCTGTGGTACCTGTGAAGATTAAAGAGCATTATTTCTTATAAAGACAGCAGCTTATCTTTATTAAAGTTGAAAAAGACTCCACAGCTCTTTGATCTCCCAAACCTGTGTTCCTCTGTCAAGGCATGCATTGTGCCCTCCCCGTGTTAGTGTAGTCTCCTCTGCGGCATTGCTGCCCCCAGTGCCGTCAAACCCACCCATAACCTAGAAACGGGCTCAACACCACTCAGACAATCGGGTCAGTCAATTAGCTAGATTTGGCAGGAATGCCAAAGTGATTGTCTGAACACTGCACTGATATTTAAAAAATTAAAGAAGCTATTTAAGAAATGTCAAAATAGAAAGTTGTGGGCTCCCCCCGCATTACCAAGTTGTACAAGATACACAAACAATTTTTATGAGAACCCCGTGAAGAATACATAATGAGCCCTTGATTGAATCAAAATCATTTTAAACAGAAACATGTTTTTCAGAGGATGAGCTTGAGGTTCAATTGTAATTCTATTTGAGCCTAGAGACTTGGTATTAAAAAATGGGTTATGACCTGGTTTTGTTTTTCCTTTCCCCAAAACGTTTTCCTCACTGCTGCCAGCTCATCTTGGTAGAAGCAGAATAAGTTTAAAAAGCCATTATATTTTTTATTGGCTAGGACACTAATGGAAGGCTCCACGACAACTCTATTTTACAGGCTGAATACTTTAATTAGGCTGGTTACTGATCAGTTGTTGGGATATCGATTGTGTCATTTATCAAAGAACTGGGAACACAGAAAAAATTTTTGTTCTTGTTGTTATTGTTAAACGAAAACACAAGGCTATGCAAGGCAAATCCTACATCTCTGGCTTGCTAGAACCTCAGCTTTACTGGGGAGCAGCTTGCTGCCCCTGGCTTTGTCTGGCCAGCAGTGTAGAGGCCGAGGGTAATACACGGGGTGGGGGAGAAGCATGCAAAGCCTGGATCTTCAGCAGCTGAAAACATTTTAATTATTAAAAATGCATAAATTGAATGTTTAAATATTTTGTTTCACTGAACACTGAATTTTTCATACCGAATAAGAAAATATAACCTGGGAATGGTTGATACATGTTTATAATCTCAAGTATTCCAAGAGGTTGAGGCAGGAAGATGGCAAGTTTGAGCCTAGACCGGGCAATTTAGCAACTTAGGGAGACCCCTGTGTCAAAAATTAAACACTTTAAAAAAGTTTTTTTAAGGGCTGGCTATGTAACTTAGTTTGAAGGCCCTAGGTTCAATCAACACTACCGCCAAATATATATATATATGTATATATATATATATATATATATATATATTTTTTTTTTTTTTTTCCCAAGCTGCATTCTTTCCCAGAAGAGAAGAGCTTTAAGGATCAGATCTGCGTTCTTGTCTGTGGCATGTTCCTCTCACAAATGGTCAAGGGAACACTATGAAATGACTTCCAAATTATTTGCTTCCTTGAAACCTGTCAGGGAGGCAAATCCTGTGAAGCAGAGCGAACCCACTTCCCTGTGCCACCGTCCTCTTGAAAAAGCAGCTCGAGTTCGCCGAGGCTGACTGCCTTCTGGCGCTGCGCGGCACCTGTGGAAAGGCGGCTTGTGGGGTGTTATTCTGGATATAGCAGTTTGAAGAAAACTGCGAATTTGTTTACAGACTGTCAGAATACAAATGGGATGGAGAAATGAGGGGAAAAATAAAGGAATCTCAGAAGATGTCTGGCATGGTCACCGCGGCCCCTGCAGCTCCCGGCCGAAGACCTGGAGGTGCCCGCAGTGGGGCACGCGCATGGCCTCTCCTCGGCAGGGCCTGACTTGTCTGAGCGTGTACGCGTGCATCTAGGACAGCGAGGGGGAGGGGAGAGGGCGACTAGCTGGCTGGCAGAGGAACACCATTGGCATGGGCTGCATTCCTGTATTGACACTGCCACAAGCTGTACTCCCAGATGGGAAGAAATGTGAAAGAAGCCAGCTGTAAGTGCAGGGAAAGAGTACGAAAGTTAATCCTCTTTTGTGTTGACTATCTGCACTCCTAATCCTTAACACCGCATTGTCCGTGCTTTTTATTCCGTATTCATAGATGTTGGAACTGATGGGGCCATTTTGATTTTCCACTGTTGAAGACTTATGTGCTAGAGACTCTCGAAAGACTATTCATAAATTGATCATTCTTCTCCTCTGCTCCAGTTGACCAAGTTGGAACATATTTAAAAAGCAAATGTAATTTTTATTTTTATCCTTCAGGAGACCGCTGAGTGTGGGGCATTTTCCAAGCCATGCTTTGAGAACTGTCAAAGTGCTCTAGCCACCTCCAGCCGAAACCAGAGTGGCATATTGCTTTCGTTTGACAATTACAGTCCACAAGGTAAACAGAAAGGTAAGGGTCTATCCATGTTCACTTACTGCAAATCGAGTGAGAAAACACAGAAGTGCCTCTTTATTTAAAAAAAGCAAGGAGAAAGAGGAGCTAATGAGACTCAGTGCAGACTTTGTTACTCGGAGCCCTGCACGCTGAGAAGTGGGTGGGAGAGCTGACTCAGAACCTGTGAATCAGATTCCTGGCAAGGCCTCCAGTTTAAGTGACAGCTTCCGTGCTTGGTGCCCCAAACATGGGGGTTATGTATAAAACAAAGCCATGCCTGGAGGATCAAAGATAGCTAACTGTTCATTTCTGCAACATTCCCTTAATACTGAAGTTACCAAATAACTCTTAAAAAATCTTATGGATTTCTGTTAAATCATAAAATGTTGATAGCCTGGCTCCCAGATTTATGCTTTGTTCCGAGATGGGTGGTAAATAGTTAAATGCTATACCCTGAAGCCATACTGTGGCAGTTGGAATGTTCTCGTTATTGTCTTACTCCAGTTTCTCTTATTATGCAGTATGGATCACATTTTTAATGGAACTCTACCTATAAAACACCCAGAATTTTCTTCTCTGTTTTTCAAAAACTTATACTTTGGGTCACCGAGAAAATCATTTTATCACCCTGTATCTCTTTTCTTTAATAACTTTCATTTCTTATATTGCCAAAGCAATACATATTCATGGTAGAAAATTTAGAGAAAAGCAATAAAAAGAAAATTTAATATTACTCATACTTCTATCTAAAAAGATTCTAATCAATAATATTTTATGTGTATCTTTCAAGTCTCTTCTTCATGCAAATACGTGTACATAAAATGAAAGTAAAAGAAATTACTGTATGCAATGTTTGAAAAATTACTTTTTTAATTAATAGCACATTACAAGCATCTACTGTTCACTCACATGTTTTATAGCATCTCATTCACTACCATTCTATGGAGTGGAGGTGCTGTGTACTAGATAATCAAAGGTTGTATAGACACTGCAGTGTGGCCAGAATGTAACTACATAGGAACAGGTTCCCAGTTCTGAGACTGCTCTGTCAGAATGGACTTGTAAAGCTGACCAAGGTTGTTCTAGAATTGGATTGTTTCATCCTAATGGGTTGTTGATTTTTTTCCGTCTGAATTCCTCCATTTTAGTAAAAGTAGTTGTAATAGCTGCTACTGTTTATTGCTTACTGTGAAATGTTATATTGAACAGTTGACATACACAAAGTGAGGAATATTATGAACCTCATTTTATAGATGAAGAAACAGTCAGAGAGATTCAAATAACTGACCCAAGACTGTGCCCACAGAACCTGGGTTCAATTCCTTTCTCTCTGACATAGAGTCATGTCCTAAACCACAGCCCTGAGTCGCACCCATTCACTGAAACTGTGAAAGTTCTTGCACCTGATACCAAGAGCGCCCATTTGGACCTGACTTTGCTTTGCATCCACATAAAGAAACAGTGTGTCTTTGTTCCCTTAGCGAAATTAAACATCTTCTTGACAAAGCAGTATTTTTTTCTAAGACCTTAAAATTGAGTAACAACAAAGTCAGGATGGAGCAGCAGGATTTCCACAGAATGGGGCAGCCTTCTCCACACTGTGTCCATGTTGGGTTTGGGAATACTGAAATATGTATTAAAATGCTTCATGTTTACATGTGACATAATGCATATTAAAATGCCTCATAATGTGATTAACATTTGACTCGCAAGCAGTATGTGGCCCAGTGCCTAAAGTTAGGGTTTTACTGCTAATTTCACCAGTGACTCCCAAAAGAACACTGGACGTGTCACCTACATCTCCATTCATTTTCACTACCTGTAGGATATGGATGCTGAGGTGATGGTCATTAAACATATGTTAGAGGACATTGATATACTCAAAAAACAGAGTATCTAGAAAAGATAGCAATGGCGCCAGAGGTTTAGCTCAGCGGCACAAGTGCCTGCCTGGTAAGCGCGAGGTTGTGAGTTTGATCCCTGGTACCAAAGAAAGAAAAAATAACAATGGCTAAAATTATGAAAATATGGAACTAGTTAGAGTGTAAGGATACACCCAGAGTTGGGCACAAGTGGCTTTTTTTGGGGGGCGGGGGGCACTGGGGATCAAACTCACAGCCTCGCGCCTGCCAGACAGGCACTTAAGCCACTGAACCAAACTCCCGGCCCTAGTTTTTTTTTTTTGTTTTTTTTTTTTTGTTTTTTTTTTTTTTTTTTTTTTTTTTTTTTTTTTTTTTTGTTTTTTTTTTTTTTTGAGGCAGGGTCACACTATGTAGCTCAGGCCGGCCTTGCACTTGTGTTGTAGCCCAAGCCGGCCTCGAACTCACAAGTGGCTTTTGACAGCCGCCAGAAGTGTTTCTGCTTTTCTTCCTCCTGAGATCTAGATCCAGGTAGAACAACTTTTGTATCATTGAAAAAAGCCATCAGCTACCCAAAATGTTTCCACTTTATTTCCTTCCCATTTCAGTTTTCCAAGTTAACATAAGGATTCTAATACAGTTTGTGAAAAGTAGAGAAATATCTATTATTATTTCCTTATGGATCTGTGACACAGGACTAGTTTATAAGAATTAGGTTTATCAAAGCATAGATTCACTAAACTTCATGTTAGAGGCCAGATAAAAATCTCTTACTCTTCATGGAAATCTATAGACTTAGAGGCAAAAAATATTATAATAGAATTAATAAACACAATCCTATGGAAGAATATCACGATCATCTCCCCTTTATAATAATAACCTTGAAGTTGGAGAACTACTGAGAGACTCTGAGTTATAGAGCCAGGTAAGTTGGTAACAGGCCACAGAAACTCATACATCCTGAGTGTTCAGTCACCACTACCAAGTCTCTAATCACCTATTTCATAAAAGTAAGATGAAGTTGATGAAATGCAATGTCTGGTGAGGACAGGAGCTAGTACAGCCAAAACATTAACTTTTTTCCTTTTCTTTTTCCTTTCCTTTGTGTATTTAAAAATTCAGTGTTGATATTCTGCGTTCCATCTATTTTTGTAATAATAGTACATACCACCCACAGTTCACTGGGTATTTTGTTTTTTATTCCTGTCAAGCTGTTACACAGAAAAGGCATTTCTAGAACTAACATTTGTAGAAATTATAACACCAGAAAATTCATATTTGTGTTGGAGAATTGCTAGCAGTGCCTGTAGCGGAATAAGTGTGGTGCTCCGAGATAGTAATAAGGATAGAGGTTGTGTCCCAGGGGGTTACTATAAAATCCTATTAAGTATTTGAATGGTAATGAGTGCACAACATTGCATTTCCTGAGGACGCTTGCTGGTGGAGCTCACTCTCAGCACAGATTACCTCCGGTTTGTTATTACCTCTCCTTCCATTGCTCTTCTGCCCTTTTGTGCTCGTCTCCTGCTTCAGCTCCACTGCACCCCAGTCACCCATCACCCCAGTTCTGGCTGGCAACACCACCGAGTCAGGCCTTTTCTCCCTACCTCGCCTCAAGTATGTTGGTTCTGTGCCATGTCCCGCTAACTACGTATTCCCTGAAGGATAACATAAGAGCATAACTCGTCCTAACGTGCATCCTCCTGGGGACCAGTATGTATCCACCCCTCCATAGCATGGACCGACTGTGCAGTGGGGATGAGAAATCAAATTACACTTTTCAATGTGACCGAGGCAGGTAAGCCTAAGGATGTGGTCAGCTAATGTATAAGAAGAGAGGTAGCTGGCCACCAGGCATGCAGTCCTGTATTCTGAAGGCAGTTGTATATGCAGCTCACCTGTTCACGTCTGTGTTAACCACCAGTGTGGAGGATGGACTGAGAGACCAAGGACAGAAAGATTGAAGATAGAAGAAAGGGTGTTGTCCCAGTGTGCCCCTGGTCCCTGTATGCAATTCAGTCCTTCTGCTCTGTTTCCCCTTAGCAAACCTCTGCCTGCCTAACTGCATCCACACCACCAAATCACTGGATCACTGGGGTGGAAATGAAAGGGGCAGCACTGCTGGCCACCTCTGTCCCATCACACTCCTCCTTCCCTGACACCCACCCATCAGATCTCCTTCTTCAGAGCCTCATTCCCAGGAACATGTTGGCACAGTTGCCACCACCCCATTCCAGACCAGTGCCAGGCAGAGCTTCAAGCAAGCCGTAGCAGGATGTATTCATCAGGATTTTCCAGAGAGAAGCAGAACCCGCTGTGTGTGTGTATGTGTATGTACATGTTTATAAATAAATAAAGATATTGATTGTAAGGAATTAGCTCACAGGATGCTGGAAGCTGACCAGCCCTTATATCTACATGGAGAGTCAGAACCTAGAAACCCAGAAGAGTTGGTGGCAGGTCCTGGTCTGAATCTAGAGGACCAGGGAAACCTGCAGTGAGTGTGGCTCCAGCCAACGGCCAGCGAGCCGGAGACCCAGGCAGAGCAGGTCTCAGTCCTGTGCAGACGCAAGAAGGTGACATCCTGGTTCACAGGAAGGCAGGCAAGAGTTTTCTCTTGCCCAGGGAAAAGCCACCCTTTGTCCTACTCAGGCCTCAACCCATTCACATTAGAAAGTGCAATTTGCTTTATTTTCATTTAAACATTGGTTTCATCCAGAAACTCCCAGCATTATATAAAAACCATAAATACATTCACGTTTCCAGTAGCAATTCTCAGTGATAGAGATTTCTGTCTTACTCCATGAATTAAAGACAAACAGGGTCCACCTTTTATCTAGTATTTCACTTTAATAGACACAAAGTAGAATTGATTGTTTATGGACTAAAGCTTCATGTTGACTTGGCACTCCATGTGTGCCATACTATTTAATCTGTATAGTTGTCCAATGAAGGTATTCTTATCCTCCCTTTAAAGATTAAAATATTGAGACTCAATGGGAGTTGAGTGATTTATCCAAATTCACATAGCAGTAGGAACCAGGAGTGGAAACATGGCAGACTCACTCCAAAAATCATCCTCTTAACCCACATATTCTGTGATGCTTTTCATAAATTACTATTAGTGTTATCTGTATTAAATGAAATAATGTACATAATACAGAGCTCAATGTCTGATAAACAAGATCTCAGCAAATCTGATTCTTGGCTGCAGTGATATTCAGGATACATACTATTTTTCTAGTAAAGAAAATAACATGGGGTCAGGGATATAGCAGCACAGCACCTGCCTGGCAAGCACAAGGTCCTGAGTTCTATTCTCAGTGAAAAAAGAAAAAGGAAAACAACCTGGAAAACTATGTGCTTTTATTGATTGGGAAAATAAAAATTCAGACACCAGTTTTCTAATTGTCTATAAAGTCTTAAACTTAAATGCTTCCATTATGGCAAGATGGAAAAAAATTTCCATCGAATGCATCTAAATAGTAAGTAGAATCTTGTTAATAAAACTGTCAAAACACAGAAGATACAGTTTCGTTAATCTTGCACAAGTTACAAGTCATGAATTTGTGGTGCCTTCCTAGGGAGAAAAGGTATAGAAGTCAAGATGCAGGGACCTTATTGGCCCAGAGTTGGCAGGAGTCACCAGGGTAGACACACCTATTAGCAGTCAGTCTCAGGGAATGTTCCCATACTACCCATTCTTCCTTCAGCCCAGGGTGAGGCATTAGTGGTTGCAAGCATAGTCTATGTGTTGGTTGAAACTGGGTCCGAGAGGTGGACTGGAAGAGACCCAGGCTCGGAACGGCTCCTCCTGCAATTCACCACAGCCTCCTTTGTGCTTGGTTGGCAGATCTGGTGCTGCCCCATGATGAGTGGGCCAAGGGCGAAGTCCCTCCCTCCCTGCCACCACATCCCGGTCTGGAATTGGGCCTTGAAGATTACAGCCACAGGTATGGATAAAATGATGGATCATAAATGTTCCGTTAGGATTTTTCTGGAAAGACTCAGCAACCTGGTTCTGTTTCTTTCTGAAATGGGGGTCTCACAGTATCTAGAATTCCTTTCCAGGGAGAGCTTCTCAGAGCTGATAACTTGGATTGCTCATATTTTGCTTCTTGAAATTTATAGTTCATCTTTATAGTCCTAAAGTTTTTAAGAAAATGGTTGAACTTTCTTTTACAAGCTTGAGAAACTTGTAACTTGTAAACTTGAAAGTTTTTGAGCAGTGGAACTCAAAGAAAAGTTATATAAGAAGGCATAAAACAAAACTGAGAAAACATAAAGCTCAGGGTGGGTTTTTCTTTTTCTTCATAATTGACCACTCCTAAAGATATTTTAAAAATACACTTTCCAAGAAAGTTAATGAAATCTAAAAATTAAAGCAACACCATATAAAATTGAAAATGTTGAAAAGAGTACCCATAGCGGGGCATGATGGCGCACGCCTTTAATCCCAGCACTCGGGAGGCTGAGGTAGGCGGAGCATTGTGAGTTCGAGGCCGGCTTGGGCTACAACGCGAGCGCAAGGCTGGCCTGAGCTACACAGTGCGACCCTGCCTCGAAAAACCTGGGCTGGGAGTTTGGCTCAGTGCCTTAAGTGCCTGCCCTGGCAGGCGCGAGGTTGTGAGTTCAATCTCCGGTGCCGCAAAAAAAAAAAAAAAAAAAAAAAGAAAAGAAAAGAGTACCCAATATTACATCCATTCTGTAATAGAAACTAAAAAATCAATAATTTTTAGAATCACACAAGCATGAGGGAGATTTACTAAGCATACATACTATTTGACTAGTGAAATTCATAGATTTTGTTCTTCTGATGAGTTTTAAAAATCATTAAATTGTCTCTTTGCTATTTTCTGTATTTATTATGGCTGTTAAAAACTGTGTATTTTATTACACTGTATGTCCCATGATAATCCTGTGAAATTTCTTCATTTTTCTTGCTGCAATGCTAGTGTCACTTCCATTATGCTTTTTAATACAATCTGCTAAAAATAAACCAACACAACAAGAGTGTAGCTAACTCTATTAGACAGAAACCTATATGTGTGTGCATGTAACTATCTTTGATTTTTATATTTTTGAAATCAGTCATCTTCTCAAATACCAATTTCATGAACTTAATACAATTTTGTAATCAAAGTAATGTTCTAGATCAGTATCTATATAGCTTTCTTAAAAGAAAATGAGAACATGTTTAATTTTTTTCATTTGTTTCCATTGTTTGCTTCAATCCACAAAGACAGTTTGGTGGTATCAAAAAAGCCCACGTTTTTAATAGTTCATTCATTCTACTCGAGTAATTACGCTGTGTATATATATGTGCAACACCATTAGGATGACACGAAGCTGAGTCAGATAGAAACCCTGCTCTCAGTAGGCCAGGAGACCAGTGAGCAAAAGTGTTAATGAGATGGTGATGTCCAAAATGATTCTTAAAAGAAGGGGTAACAGTTAAAACAATGTGGGCGTGCGAGGCGGAGGAGAGTGCTCCAGGTGCAGGCATCGGGGGAAATGGGGCAGGTAGCCTCGAGCTGAAGCTTAAGTTGTCCCTGGAGGTGAGCACTGGATGCTCAGGAAGAAGGGCAGGTCAAGGGGACGGTACAGAGAGGGACGAGTAGATTGATTTGTGCAATCTACATCCTGGCTGATGGGCTGGCTGATAAAGCCACCATGAGTCCTGCAGCCCTCCCCTGGGACACTGAAATTGTATTGCAGCGTATGAACAGACAGCAGGTCTGGCGGCACCTGGGTTTCTGTGGGTGTAACATGGACAGGGTAAGTGGAGGAGGCCCTGGGGTCCCTGCCGGGCCAGCGCTGGGACCAGGACTGGGGCTCGGGTGAGAAACCTTCAGGGGAGAGGGGCGGCTCTGAGACAAGGCAGAAGGAATCACCAGGGTTTAGCGAGTGCCTTTGTGGCTTCTGCACCAGTCCCTTCCCTTCCCTTTTCCATGAAGTGTTTCTCTGTGATGTGGGGAGTAAAGATCCAAGCTTCTGTTGTCGCTCACTGGCGTACAGCTTCATTGCATGGTGCCAGCTAGTGACTTCCCAAGCGCCCTTTCCTCCTAATCTACTGTGCTGAAGCTTCTGTTCTCATCGCTATACTAGGACTGCTCCCTCCACCTTCCATAGTAGTGTCTCTCCAGCGTACACAGGATGTTTAATCACACTGTGTTCCGCTTTTCCGCTCCGCTGTATTTGGTCATTTTGCCTTTCACTCTCTTACTCGTCCATTCAAAGTGTTTCTGGAGCTTTGAGCGAGACACCGTATAAGGTGCTAAGATGTACTGAAAGCAGCCCTGCCAGCAGACAGTACAGTGTCCTCTTAAGGACACAGACGTGCTGGTGACTCACATGTGGCCTGTGAAGCCTCGGGTGAGGGCTCCACGGGAGCCCAGCAGAAAGAGGCCCTGGCGCTGCCTGCAGGACCGAGGAGCCCGCCCAGGAGATGGAGTGTTCCAGTGATTTCCCAGGGATGGGGAGGAACCCACCAGCCAGGGAAGTGGCGGGAAGATCCATTTAGGTCAGGAAAACCAGGTGACGAGAGAGAAGAGCACATTCTGTGTTCAGTGTGGCTGCACCATGCGGTGTCCTGGGAGAGAGCCAGTGGCTGGGACATTGTCTGTCATGCTCCACGGCTCACCGCATCTTTGAAGAACAGTGGAGTAGCACTAACAGGTATCAAAGCCGAGGATGACATTGTCAGGCCTGGAGCAGTTTCCGTGTTGAAGGATGAAGTGGGCAGGGGGAGCTGTAGACAAAGAGATCTGTAGACTTAGGACCAGCAAGAGGAGAACAGGGCTTGAGCCGAAAGTGAAGAAGAATGCATGGAGGGAGGACGGCGTGATGTTGCCGAGATGGAAGGAGGAAGTCTCCGGCTTTGCAGCTCACCCCTTTCCAGGAGCCAGTGACCCACACCATCCTGCAGGCCACAGTGTTTCCTGGTAACCAACAGCAACTGGGCTTCGGATGTGTGAAACTTGGGGTGGAGGCAGACTGGGGGGAACCAGGAGGGCTGAGCAGGAGGTGCTGCACTGTCCCCCAAAGCACTCACAACGCTCTCAAAGGGAAAGCAGTGCTTCAGAGGTGGCGCCAGTTTTAGCGTTGCACAAAGAGGGGAGAATTTGCTCAAATGTAACGTTCATACCTTGAACCAGAATGAAATCAAGAAATTACTTCTACTGTGTCATCAGCGATCACGAGAAAGGTTTAGAATATGCATGTCAAGATAAATAAATGTGAGGGAAGTATATTTTTACTGTGGATCCTAAGGAGAAGCTGAAGCAAACCAAGAGGAGACAGAATATATTGAATATTGTTTACATTTCAGACAACTTTTGAATATTCCTTGTGTATGCCTGTTTTTCCTCTCCCCACTTCCCTCCCCTCCATTCACACACGCACTTCCTCTCACTCATCCTGGTACTAACCGGTTGCCAGAGCGTCGTCACAGACACCTGAGTCTTCAGACACAACGCTTTGCTTTTGTGCATCGTTTGTGCTTTGCTTTTGCTTTGCCTGCCTCTCAAAATCTTCTTCCATTTGCATTTTAGACAGTTCTCCTTGAACACTCGTTGCTGACTCTTCTGTGTCTTTCGCATCCCTGGTTTGTCACCATCTTCAAGACTCTGGCATATGTTCCACGCCACCCTTATTTATTCATTAGGCAGCATAATTTGACATTGAATACCATTTCTATCTGATAGATTCCCTGGCTGTTCATGGCGAAGACACGGCCTTTATCTCGGACATGTCTGCGGCCTGCTGTCAGCGTTCAGCTTCCGGCAGCCTCCACCGCAGCCCGCTCGGCCACGAGCACACGCTGGCTCCGTTCAAAATTAAAATATGTCCCACTTTACAGTTAATCACTGTGTCATCCTCTCACTCCAAACGCTTTTATGTGTAGCATAAAATTACAAACCATTCTACTAGCCTAAATTACATGTCTAAACTATTTTCACATTAACTAATTCAATGCTCCGCTTGCTATTCCAGTGCACTATATGCTCACGTTGGCTCTAATCCCATCATATCTTCTATTGCACTCATTTCCCTCCTTAAATTTCTGCCAATCTCACATCTGATTTATTTTGTATTTCCATTATTTCCCATTTAAGGTTTTTATAATGTATGTCACAATCAAAATAATTGTAACAGAAATATGTTTCATCATCAAAGTAACAGACATAAATCAGGCATATATAATATGGATAATATACTTCTTACAGTCTTATGTATAAAGCAGCTTTGATTTCTTTGATTATCCTTAATTATATCATGATATTTGTATAAAAATAAAGTCACTATTTTTGGACTATTCCTAACTTAATGTTATACTGTCAAGTGACACTGCCATCTTATTTTTAAAATGGGGATAAGTTTCATGATTTCCCAACAGTCAGGAAAATTTTGGACTCTTATTCTTATTGTGGCAATTATTGCCTAGTTGGGTCAAAGACTCAGTTGGGGAAACCGTATATTCCCCAGTTGGGCAGATCCCCACAGTTCGCTTTGAGCAGAGGACTTGCAATTTGTGTTGTGATCTTTGTTTTAAAGAGGAATATTCATATTGGCCCTAAACTTCCTCCCTGAAAGCTTCCATTATAATGTACAGCATATGCTTCGATTAAATATTTGACTTTCTTTCGTTTCATGATATGCGCCACTCTATTGAGACAAAAAACTGAAAATGCAGGCTACACAAGACAGTGTGAGCAGGACTCACAGGGAAACCGATGCTGCTGGATTGGCTCTGGTCCTGGCTTTGCCCTTGGCCACCTGTGCAACCTTGGGACATCAGTGCTCCCCTTTGGGCCTCACAGTCTAATCTAAAGGATGAGGTGACTTTCAAGCCCTTTCAGCTCTTAAATTTTGGAGTCTGTGAAGGCCATGAGCCTTTCTGACACTAAAGTCACATCATTGCAAGAGATCAAAGGATGCAAAACTAAGTGCAAATAAAGGTCGAATAGCACATTTAAAGGCAAGTGCTTCCGAAACAGCAGGACTCAGGCAGAAGCTCGTGCTCACAGTGGCACCTCAGTATTCTTAAGAATAGGCTGAAAAAACAAAAGTATTGCTATTAGAACATGCCAGACCTTTTTTTTCTCACAACAGTCATATCTTGCCATTTCTAGATACCACATCCAGTCTGCACCATAGCTCAGTGACTTCATCTGTTGAAAATGTCCCTGGACATCAAGCAGCACAAAAAAGCTGCATAATTCCAAAGAGTGGGCTTCAACCCTTGAGAAATTCGCATGAAGACATGTGCAATCTTCTCACTGGAGAGTGCCCCAGGTCCTCATTCAGAGATAACCCTAGCCCACCAAAGGAAAGAAAAAGATTATTAATAGCTGGCTCCTGTTGATTGAGCTCTTACCACGTGCTAGACATTACTATTCTTAGTGCGAAGTGTATCTTCATTTATTTCATTCTTACAACAGCCTTAGAGTGAACGTGGAAGCTGAGGCTATGTTCCCTGACATCTCCTCAGTTCTGAAGCCCATCTTAGTCACAGCTCTGCTGAGCAACTGATAAAAACAGGAATGATAAGGAAACTGAAAAATGTACATCAGTGAAGAAGCTGAGATACTTGCAGGTATTTGGGAAGCAAGTACAGGTCTATTCATTTGCTTCCTTGTAAACTATTTCTACAGCACTGACTCTGTGCAAACACAAATCTCTTTACGTTCCCAATCTTAGCTTAGTCTATCCTCTAAGCCACCCTATAAGGTATAGATATGTAATTATAATTATTTTAGATGTAAAGACGTTGAAGAACAGAGAAGTTCGATAACTTGCCCAGTCACACAGAGAGTACGCGGCAGAGGCAGGATTTAAACTGGCCAGACCTGCTCGGGCCTCCTGCCTTTGAGACGCTGCCCCATGCCCGCTGACACAGGTACTGCCTTCTCTCAGCCGCTGCCTTGTCACAATCGAGGCCTGCTTGGTCATTCAAAAATTGCATTATTGCCGTATGTTAATGTTAATAGTGCTATCAGGCTATAGTGGATATCAATGATGGATAAGTGTGAAACATAAGCTTATTTTGATATGTTTAATTTGATGTCAGTATTTCTTTTTACATTTTAAGATTCTCATCCAAAAAGTATTCTTTATTATTTTGGTGTTTAAAGTATCAAACCTGGACTGAAAAACTCCGTGTCACTCTTTTAGATTTCCTGAGGATACTGGGTTTAAGTTTTCACTGTATCAGAGATCGTGATAGATGTCATGTCGGGATAAGACACCTGGGTGCCTTTTACACACGCAGGCTACCAAGGGAAAACGTCATTGATTTCTACATCGAGATATAAGCAGTTGTCTGTTGATTTCTTCGTATAATGCCTTCCATCCTCAAGAGAAGTAAATCAAATATGCAGCAGAAAGAACATTCTTTGAGATTGACCACAAGTACTAGGAGGCCTGTCAGGGGAATCTGATGTATCTTGTGTCCAAATTGTCAACGGTGTTCTTCCTGTGACTTCCCGTTGGTGTTAATGATGAGTGTACTATCTGTTCAGCATTAACATTAGTTTCATAAGATGACCTAAATAAGGTAGGAAGCCGAACTCCCTCGACCAGGAGCCATTCAAGAAGGTGGTTTTCTCCAGGGATGCAGCCTGTCGCTTGTGTCTAAAGGGAGGCGCGCTGATCCCACAGGCACCTCTGACCCCGCCTCAGGGCTCTGCGAATATCTGGTGATGTGCTTCAAAGCACTGACGCTTCCCAGGGCCCCTGGCCCACTTCAAGTTATATGTGGTGCAGCAGGATCCCAATTAGCAGAAGTCAGCGAAGAGTAAAACATGATATTAGCTAGAGAATATTTTAAATTGTTCTCCATGATAAAATGCATGAAAACAGAGTTGCTACATCTCATAAAAGAAACCTGAGATTCAAGGAATTGGTTTAAAATACATGGCTATGGGCTACAGAGAGAGGTGATGAGTGCTGTGTTCAAAACGAGTACTAATTCTCTCTCTCTCTCTCTCTCCCCACTTCCCCGTCCCCCTCCCCTTCCCCCAACACGATGCGTGGCTTCTTCCCACAGCTCTGGGGGGGATTCGGCAGTATATTTTCCTGATCAGCACATCAACTTCAGATCCATGACACCGGCCAGGCAGCCTGAATCAATTAACCTGAAAGCCTCGAAGAGCATGGACCTCGGTAAGCTAGACAGAGGTGACATCCAGGTCACTCCCCAGCCTTGGCCCATCTATCTTCCCAAATGTCCAGAATGCCCAGGTCTTGTTTCTTCAGCTCGAGGTCTACAGACACCTGGTGGAAGGCAGACGGCCATCCTACCCACCTATCATTTCCCACACACTTAATTATAATTATCCCTTCGTCAGAGAAAGAGAGGTGATTTATTTTTAGAAAGGGGTCCATAAATAGGTCAGAAAAGCACGATCCCCATTGTGGCCTCTGAGCGCCACAAGCATCTTAACTCAGCTGCCTTTGGATTTGCACTCTGGCTTCTGCCAGTGCGTTTCTTTCCTAACCGACATAGCTGCCGCTGGGCCGGAGCAGATGGTGTGGAGACGTGGTGCCCCTCACCCTTCGCCTCGTCTGCGTGGGCCCGGGGTGGGGAAGGCAGCAAGGGAGGAGACTCTCCGCTTGACATGCCCACTCCAATCTGTGACACCAGAGGAAGGAAGCGTCCCTTGGCCGTGTCAGATGGCAATACCGAGGTACCCTGGGACAGTGCCTCGGCAACTCCATTGAGTTCTGAGTACCGCAAGGACTTCCTGGGTAGGGCAAGGTCCCCTGTCAACCATGACCTCCAGGCCCTGGGATGGGGGACCCTGGAAGACATCTCGGGTACTCCAGAACATTGCTGCCCTCCCATGGGCTTTTAGAGAGAATGTGTAAAATAAATTGGTAGCAAAATAGTTATTACTTCCTGAATGCTTAGAGGCCAACCTCTGCAATTGTTTTTTCTCCAGGCATGTTATATATTTCATTAGCAACAACAAGGAAATAGAATAATCAAAATTGCACACTGTACCATACCATCTGATAAATAGTGCTTATCTGTTGCTCATTTACCGGAGTTCAGGAAAGTGTTCAATCATGATGAAATGGGAGAAACTGATTCTGTTTTCTATAAAATAACTAAAAGGCTGGGAAGCACATGCTCAGATCACCTGCAGTAAGAGGCAGATAGAAACTTGAACATGGAGGCTGTCTTGAGCGCTGGTCATTGGGGTATTTTCTCAAGTGTGAACCTCTGACAAATCAAAGGAATAATGGACGACAGTGAATTGGTTATTACTAATAACTTAGGGAGCAATTTATTTTTATGAAGTGCTTGATAAATATTTCCTGTTCTGTCTTCCCAGTTTCTCTATAAAGAAGATGAATGAATATAAACTGCTCTTAATTTGGGAGGGAGAAATATATTACTGTTTTCTTCAGTTAATTAAAAAAAAAAAGTTGCCAGTATGATGGTTTTAAAATATTTCTGCAAAAGATAAAAATAGTACTGCATCCATTTTAATTTAAGAGAGAAAAAACATTATTGAATCTGTAAAAAAATAAAACCAAAGTCATGCCAAAAAGTAGTTCTGCTTTTATTTCTTGTTACTGAAAAGAGGTTTTGAGACATTTTCTCTTTTAAATTGAAATCATCTATGCAAAATATCTATAGTCAGAAGCCATCCTTTGCATTTTGCTGTGCATATACCGTTGGTGACAAGAATAACAGTAATATGGGCCCAGTTTGCAAAACTGGGTGGATTGGGAGTTATTTTCTTCAGGGCACAGCTCTCATGCTAAAAGCTTTGGCTAAGCCACACCGTACAGTGGAAGCACTCAATATGCCATAAAAACATTTTTTAGAGTAATCATCCAAGTTTAGCCCTGTCCAGGAAACACACTTAATGCTAACAATCTGGCAGAAGGCTCTGGGGGTGAGCAAGCTGGGGTGACTCGGCTCCCTGCTCCCCAGAATATGCGATGGGATGAGCTTAATAAATGTATTGGCATCCCAGTGTGTAAGCTCAGGTGACCCCGATGAGAAGCCTTGGGAAGTGCTTTCCTGTGTGATTCAGGGTGTATGGCATCAAGCATGCTTTAGTTGTCCATAAATACCCCTGGGCCAATGTAGGAAAGGTCTATTCGCTGAAGAGTTGATAGTGATAGGTATAGAAATAATAGTATCAATGGGATCAAGACTCATCTTCAGAAGGTTTCTTAAAATCCAAAAGTACCCAATTAGTACTATTTTTGACCTGAAAAAAAATGTCTGTTTCATAGTTCAAAATAAAAACATAAAAATGATGAATCCTTCCACAGTCTGTATTCTGTAATTATGTTATACTGGCTACTCCTCCTTCATAAAACCTGCACAAGCCAGGTGTCACGGTGCACAACTGTATCCCCAGCTACTGGAGAGTCTGAGGCAGGAGAATTACAAGTTCGAGTCCACCCTAGGCAATATAGTGAGATTCCTTTCTCAAAAACATAAGATCTGCAGGAAACTTCAGCATCTCATGGGCCCATCAGCGCCATCGTTGTTTCCGTTTCCTTCTTGCTACTGAGTCTGGCCTATTATTTTAACCTGCACACTAATAAGTCTGTCAGATGTTCAAAGGATTTTAAAGATGTGTGAGCCCATGTTCCTATTCTCACTTCATTTCCAAAGGCAGATAATCCTGTTATGAGAAACAGAGCCTCCCGTCTCTGTCTCCCTCCAGACGCAAGCGAGGTCTCACGGCCGCTCGGCACCTCCGTCCTGGAAAGCGCTCCGCGGTCGGCTTCTGTCTTTGTCACAGGCTGTGTGTTCCTTTGTGCTGTTGCGTAGCATGACTTGAGTGACTCATGATGTACAGTTTGCTTTCTCTTCACTTTTAAATGGAGCTGCGCTTGATTGGAGGCTTTTATTTTAGTTTGTAATTATTTGCTTATGTCCTTTGACAGTGTTTCCACTTATTAATTCTTCTATCATTTTAAGAATATTGCCATACATATTACAAATAATTTCCTGTAATATATTCTCTCCTTTTAGTTTGATTTTTGTGTTTTTCACCATACAAAAAAAATCAGTCTTGTAATCAAATATTTCCAACTTTTCTTTCATTTGATTTTTAAGATTGACAAATAGGATCATTTATTTTCTTCTAGAAATGTTATGTTACACTTTTTAAAAATGTTAAGCAACTTAAAGTATATTTATATTCAACCTTTATGAGGTGGGAGTTTTTTTCTTCATAAAAATAGCAAATTATTAGAAATTTTTTTCTTACTTTTCCTCCTTTGCCCGTTAATTTAGAATGCAGCTCCACTGGACCCTAAATTCTGTTATTCACGTGTGTGGGTGGGGTTATAAGCACGTTAGTCTCCCTGATACATTACTAATTTGTCCTATGCCAGCATTACTCTGTTTATATTGTCATGAGATTAATCACTTTGTATTTTGATTACTTATAGGATTATCTTCTTCTGATTTTTCTTTGTAAAAAGAAAATATTTTTAAGGTAAAATGATTTTGACCCTTCAAATATATTTATTCTCCAATGAAGTTTAAAATCAGCTTATCAAAGTGAGTTTGAAGATTAAATAGGAATGCTTTCCTCTGTGTGTGTGTGTGTGTGTGTGTGTGTGACTGTTAATTATAATGTTTGCTCTTGGTTCCTGATGGAAACATTTTATCAAGTTAAATAAGCTTCTTTGTGTTCTTAGCTTCCTCAATTATTTCATTAGCCCCTTTTTTCTTAAAACCCAAGATGGGTATTGAATTTTATTAAGTGATTTTAAGGTTCTGTTCACATGATACTGCATATTTTGCTCTTTACTAATATAACAGCATCAGCTTAATACGTTCTATTATATTAATCTTTAATTTTTTAATGATTCTAAATTTTCTCTGCACTTGAAAATGTGTCCATGTGATAATCTGCTAGATACATATATTAAACTCACGTATTTATGCTTTAAAATGTGGATGTCAAGGTCTGATACCAGTTTTAAAGTGTTATTAAACCCTATGACTCTCTAACAGATTTTTGGAAGTTATTTTGCTTTCCTATGTTGTGTATGTTTTTGCTGGCATGGATATGGTCACATGTAAGAAAGACCAGAAATGATAAGTAAAGGAAAATTTATTTTTAAATGATTGGATATAACTATGCTTATTCGAAGGATTTAGGGTGTCATTTAAGGGACTGGGTAGGTACTTATGGGTTTTCCAGAAAATCAATCTTTTCGTACTAATTGTAGACTTTCCTCTATTTATTTCAATTACCAGAATTACTATGCTCAGTCTGGATCCCTTTAATTTGTTCATAATTGAGCTTGTGTGGGTGTTGAGTTGGAAGCGCTTGGAAGCTGAACAACACAGCTGCCTTTCTGGCCTTTGGCATGAGGCTTTCCCCCAAAGAGCTGCCCCTATTGGCAGAACGCCAGAGAGCTACACTCAAAGACTTTTTGATGAGGCATAAAAATCTTTAATTTCCAGGCTTGATGTTTTATGACCCCATAGTACTATTTAAGAATTAGTCTCAATTATTCAAGGAATAGCACTTCAGTATTCTGGACCCTTTGTGGACCTAATCTATAGCCCCATTCAAAGCTGGGTTTCAAACACAATTTCCCACAAGATTGTTTTAAAGAGTTTTCTGTCCTGTTTCCAGCTGGCCTCACACTCCTGCCCCGGAAGGCTGTCTCTGAGACTCCTAGGAGGAGCAGGGCGATGCGGAGGGAAGGTGCTGGCCAGCTGTCTTGCCTCGGTTCACGAGAGGAAATGAGCCCCGAGTGACGCGCCAGGCACTTAGGCTAGATTTTAGGAAGTTTCCTGACAGTGAAGATTGTTAACATTCCACATCCCTGGCTCTTAGGAAAAACACGTGTGTCTTGAATAACTCTTCCTGAAACTGAGAGGAAAGAGAGACTGGCTGATTATCTCTCAAGATCTGTAATTCAGCAATTTTATTTTCTGTTAGTTTCTCATTCCACTTTTTTTAAGTTAGAAAATGTTTGTAGACAACCAGAGCTGAAATAAATTATAAATCAACTGATTTGTTATAGCTGTGAAGATAAATATTTGAATATACTGCTTTCATACATGCCAAATAGTCCTCTCAGAGAGTAATTTGGCATCCCCAGTATCAGATCAAAGATGGTCATTTAAAAAGTTAATTAACCCCATTCTATTGCTTTCTTTTTTAATTTATTTTTATAATGAGCTATTTTAATTCCTTTTTTATAATAAGATAAATATCCTAAAGAGTAAATAATACTCCTTGTAAAATGATATAATTATGATAACTCCGAGTCTGGCTTATCAATATGTTATTTATCAATACATAGTTTAAATTAAATTTTGTTTATGACTATGGACCTTCTTTATTATCCATCAATAATTAATGCTTCTAAAGATGGTAACTGCTAAGTCAGACGCTCCTATTCTAGTGACTTTTTAACTTCAAAATAAAGAAAAACAACCTGGCTGGTAAAGAAAAAATAATAATGCTAAAAGAAAGTATGTATGTATCATATTTAATGCTCAAGGAAGTGTACAAAGGCATAGTCCAATATATGACCTAAACCTTCGGAAGGCAAAATTAAGGAATTAGAGAGAGTGGTTTGCTCATTCATTAAAGGGTTGTATATTGAGTTCCTACTATGTGCCAGAAAGGGCATTAAACATTGGGAATTTAGTAAGTAAACAAGAAAAATTGTGCTTGCTGGTTGTATCTAGATTGAAACCGTAACCGGAAAGGAAAACTTAAGAGTTAAGGGAAGATTTCCAAAAGGAAACTCTGACATCATAATGATAACTTATCTTAAGAACAAGAATAGGAGAGCCATCGGCAGGCCCTAGTGTGGTTGCTTCAAGAATTCACTGATAATCTTGGCTATGAAGAAAAGAAAAAGAGGAACAAACAGTAAGAAAAATAACAATAACCTAGAAAACTACATGCAGGAAGAGCTAAACAGCTGCCTACAAGTCTTGCCAAACCTCCTAGGGGTTAGACAGGTGAGCTATTTTTAAAGCATGAAAAGAAAGTGGGTGAGGTGGCCCATTGTCAGCACCCCTAACAGATGCCAGGTGGGAAGCAGGAGCATGCGGAGCCCGTGTGAGTGCTAGCCCCACGCAGCCCAGAGAGTGGTGTTCATTCAGACTGGAAAAGCGAGCCTGCAGGGCAGGAGAAGTCGGGGCAGCTGTTACCCTCTGCACCAGAAGGGTCATGGTTATAAAGCGCTGTCCTCGATGATTAGAAATTACCAAGGGTAGGCCTCACGCGGGAAGACAGGAAGCAAAGCACTAATTTTCATAACAATGAGAAGTTCCAGAAAAAACTTGTCTTCTCAGAAGATTTCCATGTTTGCTAAATGAAAAAATAAGTAAGCGCTGGTCACCAGGAACTCCACGAAGTCCTGGAGATGACTGAGCTCGGGTTTCTGATAGCATTCCAGACCAGTAAATCAGGGAAATGGTGTAAATAAGGTTTATGGATTTTTGCAAAAGTATTTCAGGGCTTTTTTTTTTTTTTCTGATTGAGATTGATGCGTCGGATTATACACTGAGATGTAGGTATAGAATTAGAGTGCCATTTCCTTAACTGTGCTAATTAGTGGCTCATTGTCATGCCAAAGGAAATTAAGTAACATACACCACAAGCCTATATATTTGGCCCCTTCCATTGCACTCATAAGAAATTCAAACTTGATGAGGGCTGCGTGTGTACGTAATTTGGATAAAGACATGACATGCAATCTTACCAAGTCTTCAGTAGCCATTGTCTCAGAGACTTGGGTACTATGTTAAATTGAAAGAATTAATATTCAAGTGACTTCTCTAGAATTGAAGAAGATTGACTTTAACAAAGAGTATTATATTCATCCAGTAAATATTTATTAGATTCTTACCTTATGCCATGCAGCATTTCTGGTAAATAAGACAAAAGCACTACTCTTTAGCTTTATATTCTTATTGGATAAATACATGATAAGGTGGTAGATAATGAATAAGTAATAAAATTACATATAAGAATAATTTTTTGGAAGCCAAATTTGGATGAAGACAAAGACTGAGGAAGAAGAAACTATTTGAAGTAGAATGATGAAAGACAATGGTAATATCTTGAAGAAGGGTTTAAAAAAAGATGAGTTACGTACGTGTAGCATTTAGGAGAACTGGCGTAATAGCAGCCACTGAAGAAGCTCCTGGTCTTGCTCTTTGTCTGACGTGGCCCCGCAGCTCCTTTGTTACTGGATAAGGAATACAGCAGCACTGGTCTGGCCGTGATACCTTCACAGCACTGTGTTTAACTGTGGGCACCATATTTCAGCAGACACCAGTCAGGACAAAAGGCATCCACACCTGGGCGAAGGCCCAGAAACCACATCCCATGGAAACAACTGAAAGAACGATACGATGCTTGGAAGAACAGTGACTTAAAAAGCATAGGAGAGCGTAGGAGAGCTCTCCTTAGACATTTCCATGGCTGGGGTTAAAAAGCTCAAATCGTTCTAAAACTGAATGGACACCGCAAATATATCAAGCAATGATAACCCAATAGCCACATCAGAATATACAGCAAATTGACAAGCTTTGAAATCTAGGGAGATATTAGTGGTGGAAAACTGAATTCTTGTTTGTGGCACGTTTAAAAATACAGCTGTAAATTAGAGCAGTTCATGAAGATGAAGAGAAACAGAATTCATCAGAATTATGGAAAAGAGGGCTTGGTATATTTTTCAGTATTTGATATGATGTAGATTTTTTTTTAGTGTATTCTAAAACATTTGTATGGTTAAAATAACTACATAGATTGTAGGTGAAGTGGGATCTATAGATGAAAACACAAGCAGTTTGGGAAAATTACATTCCTGAAGTTAGATTGGATTCTTACCACTGATGAGGAGAGAAACCAGTAAGGAAACAGAGAAGATGACCTCCCCCAGTTTACAGCACCTCCACCTGAAGTAGCCCTCCTAGAATCCATTCAGAAAACCAACATTTCAATTAAGTTACACCTTACATATAGTGACTTAGGTAATTGCTCCATTTAAAAAGGAAAGTGAGTTATAGACTAACATTAATGAACTATAGTGATATATAGTCAGTTTCCTGTATCTATAACTAAAAATCATGATTGTAAATATACCAGAATAAAGAAGGTTCTGTTTACATTAGTTGAAATTACTATTTGGATAAGAAGCACAGTCATGAAGATGGTTCTCTACGTCAAGGCCTGCTTCTCTCCTTGTAACTCCTTCCGCTGTGTTTTCATATTCCCAAGGAAATACATTTTCAAGATGGATTTGTCTGTGTTGTTTTTAACTATTAATTAGAAAATGATACTTATTGTGCATAAATTGTACTTTCAGTCCTACCTGCCCCATAGGACCCTGTCCAATGAGTAAATGTCCCCAAGATTTTACACATAGGCACGCTCACTTCCTTTTTGTTGAATGAACAAATCACAAGCCTCCACTTGAAAAAGAAATAAAAGCTTTGAAGCACCATGAAAACACTTCCTCTGATACCTAGAACTTGAGGGAATCAGGATGGTTTCAGTAACAGCAGCAGTCACAGAGAAGGTCATGTGAACTTGCGTGAACACAAGTGAGCCGCTGCATCTGTACACATTTCTCTTACAATTCACAGGTGACTAAAATTTTAACATAAAAAAATTCTCCTCTACTAAGAATTACAAAATACAAAGAAAATTTACCTGTGGATTTCACATGTAAATCCTTACTTCAACCATGGAATCAACAGTGGTCTCAGATGGTACAGTGTGGCTTGAACTAAGGCGACATGTTCTTCAGCTGCTGGGTTGGTTAGTGGACTACGTAGATGATTTTAAAATTCACCCTATGGAAGAGAAACAAGGCTGTGTTTTCATACACAAGATAAAGTGAGAGCTGTAAAGTTTGGAAAGCCTTGTAACTGAACCTTAACTAATGATATTTTGCAAATAACCAAGCCATGCCTATTTTAATTAAATTGATCCTTGCACGTTTAAAGCCTTATTCATGCCCTGATGAGAAATCTTGATCAATAAGGAAACTGTCAGATCTTTTAAAGCCGAACTATTCTGGGCTCCTCTTAAAACTTGCTATTGGTACATGAAATGCTTTCTTACACTTTGTGCTTCACTTGAGGCTCTCATTTAGGATTCTAAATCTCTTAGATAAAGCCAAGCATGAACTTTTCCTGCTCATTTGCCTTTGTTTGCCACACCATTGTTCATATTTAAATGAAATTGTGTGTTCCTTTTAAAAGAATTTTCATATTCGTATGAGAACATCTTCATAAAAATATGAAGCTAATAAAGCTATTCATAGGATGGAACAAAATACTGAAATTCTGGATAATAGGAACCAGATCCATTTTAGCTGTTTTGAAGAAGATTTCATTAGTTAAATGTATTATGTATAATATACAATTAAATATTAATATAATAATATATATAATTATAACAAATATATGTTAAATGAGCTTTGGCATTTTTATTATTATCTCTTCTAATGGGTGTTCTGAATGGTCAAAATTTGTTATTGGTCAGCAGAGACTAAAGCTACAATAGGGAGGTGTGACCATCTCTTCTCAAAGTGAAATTAATAGTTGCAGTTTGTTCTTTAAAATGAAAAACATCTTTAGTCTTGCATATTTTGTTCATATACATACCCTTATAGTCTAATTTTTCCCAAAAGGTATCATACCAAACATATGCTTTTAAATTTGTGTTAGCTACAGTCTGGCTGAAATATTATTCTGGTTTTTTTTACCTCTACAACATTGTCTTTTAATTGTAAAGTTTGCTCTTGAATAAATGTAACACAATTGCCTAATATTTTATGATTTGTCATAAAAAATGTTGTTTCTAATTTTCACTCTTAGAAATGGCAACTGATTGAGCTTGCTAGTACGTCGACCTTTGTAAGTAGCCAGGATTACTTCCTCATTGTAAATTGCTCTAATTCTTCAACCCGATGATGTATTAAAGATTTAAGGTTTTGGGGTCATAGGACTTGTTGACCTCTAGAAAAGCAATTTTGCCCCCATCAGCAATATGTGAAATAATCTGGCTATTATTATTATGTTTTTATTTTTGTCAATTTTATATGTTTAAAAGGAATATTTTATTTTACTTTAAATTTAATTCTGTGGTTAAACTTTTTTATCTATTTCACTGTATACTTTCTATTATGAATCATCTGAGCATTTCTTTATAAGGCTGAAAGTTTCTAAATTAAATATCACTTTTTGCAAGTAAAATGTTATTCTGCATTAAAGGTCAAATTTCAGCCTTTGCTCACAGGGGAAAGCAGATATTTTCCTTTCACTTTCCTAATGCTAAGTATGTTACTTGCTTCAAAGTACATATTAATTAATACATTTGTGTCTCTCATTAAATGGTTTGAGAGAAATGTCTAACTAAACATGAACCAGAGGCAGAGTCAAATTCAGACTTACTTATGATAAAAGCTGCTTAATCTAGGGTACAAGTCAATTAATCTTCTTAAAAGTACTTTATTTTTAGTTCTTCACTGAAACACTAAGCTAGTCTCCACACTTTATAGACAGCATCTCCAGCCGCTTTGGAACATATTACTGTGAGGCAGTCATCACCAGAAATGCTCTGCTTTTATAAGACTGAAAACATGTCAGTGTCTCTAACTACAATCTCAGTTCCACATAAAATTCAGCCACCTATTCCCCCTCTCCTTCATTCAGTCACTGAGCAAACATTCATTGGTGCTTCCTCTGTGCTGGGCCCTATTCTAAGTACCCGAGACATTAGTGACAACAGGCAGCAGTATCTTCCTTCAGTAGTTTACCTTCTTTAGTGGAAATATTCTTTTGAGCAAAGTTTGAACAATTAGGGATATAAATGTTAAGGTCACATAAGTGAATAAAGACGCTGGAAAAATGTCTAGTGTGACAAACGTGACTTTGGAAATTGTGGGCAGAGGGAACGTGACCGGGAGGGCTACTGTTTTAATACCCACCGGGTTTCCAGGTTCATGAGAAGAGGTAACGAGGAACTCCACACAAGAAGTTATGAAAATTAAAGTGAAAATTAAAATAGAGATCAGATTGGAAACTGACTAATCAAAAGTGATGGTTTTAACTGAGCTGGGAATAAGCTATCAACCACTGCTGATATAGGAACCGGCTGGCGCAACCCCTAGTTCCCAAACATTTCAGGATTGTCTTGAAAAAGTTGTGAAAACCTGTAGTATTTACCTTGAAATTCCTTAAAAGTAAAAGAAGTGGGAAACATTTAGAACATTTTCAAAATTCAAAAGACATTACCACTCAGTGAGAAATGAGTGACATTACAGCTTTATTACCAGAAACTTTAATAAATCAGTAGATACCAGGTGAATGATCACCTTGATTTCTCCGTACCCAAATCTAAGAAGAAAATCTTACTGGCCACATTCTCTACCTGAGGCCACCAAGGCTTCCTTATCGAAGAATGAAAACTATGTTTTTGGTACATACATAAATATCCATAAAAATTTACTCAACATTAATAGATTGAATGTAACTTGAATGACAGAGAAATATCAAGGAAGTTTTGGAAATGCTTTTTAGAAAAGACTTCTTAAATATGTGACTGGCCCCAATATTCAATGCATTTTGCATGTTGCCAGGTTTCAAGAGTTCTCATGAGCTTCCTAAATAGAATCCGTACGGCACGGCATTTCCCAAACTCATTCGATGGCCAAATCTTTGAGGAGAGAGCAGGTCACAGACCTGGTGCCCTGAGGAGCGTCCTTGGCAAAGAGAAGGCGTGGTGTGTGGGTGAGGCTTGGGGGTGACGGACCGAGCAGGCGAGGAGGGATCCCCAGCACACTAGGGCATGCGGGGCCGCGCTGTCTCCGGGGTGAAGACAGCTCACAGCACCCGAGTGAGGAGGAGAGACCTGCAGTGCGGCCTGGCCGAGCAAGGATTCACCGTGGGCTCGATGCCAGGCCGGGACTAAGGGCTCCAAAAACAGCACATGCACTGTAAAATAAGCTGTAAGGTGCCTCTGTCTGTGGCCCCAAGCCTCTGGCTCCCCTTTACGTGTGGTAAAAAGATCAGATTCCTCAGCCCTGACACGCAAGGCCTTGTGCCAATGCCTAGGATTCTAGACGGCGATGTGACCCTTTTAGAGCTTGCAGTGGTGCAGACAGCCCAGGGCAGCGCGCGTGCGGTGGGGTCCCGCCACCGTCCCCGGCTGTGAAGGGCACGAGGAGGAGAGGCACCAGTGGTAGCTCTGTGCGCACAGTGGTGTAGCCAGTGCTTTCTAAGCACTCGGCTCAGGCCGTGGCTGCGTGTGTTAGTCAACTTCATGTTACTAACATGGAAGGGCTGGCATCATCTACTAAGAAAGGAGCTGTCTCTTTGGCTCACATTTTGGTCAGGTCGCATTGGTTTGGCCTCTTGTGAGGGCAGCTAGTGGCCATGGCAGGAGCAAATAATGGAGCAAATTGCCACATCTCCAGCTTGAGACCCAGAGAGGACCAAGTCCCACAGTCCCCTTCAGGGTGTCCCCAAGGACCCAAGGATCTCCCACTAGGCCCTGCCTCTTAGAGGTCAAAGTTGCCACGCTCCCCAAACTGTCACCCTAGAGACTAAGCTTTTACATATGGACCGTGGCGGGGGGGTGGGGGGGTGGGTACTGAACATCTGAGCCCTGGCATCATTTTACAAACAATGCAGTTGGGACACAGAGATTGACTTGTGCATGGAGTCATAGCTAGTATGTGATAGAGTCAGCATGGGCGTTCAGGTACTCGAGAGGCTGAGGCAGGAGGATGACTGCGAGTTCAAGGCCAGCCAGGGCTACATAGGGAGTTCAAGGCCAGTCTGAACTACAGAGTGAGACTCTGTCTCAAAAGAAAACAAAACAAAACAACCAAAAACAAACAAACAAAAATTTCCATGGTGAGTCTCCAAATCGTTATGGCTTTCCCTTCCAAATGAAGCTTAGAAGTAGAGAATACGTTCCCATATTTAAACTCTGTGTTCCTTAGCCAGGCGTGGTGGCGCACGCCTTTAATCCCAGCACTCAGGAGGCTGAGGTAGGAGGAGCGTTGTGAATTCGAGGCTGACTTGGGCTACATAGTGAACACAAGGTCGGCCAGAGCTACATAGTGTGACCCTGCCTCAAAAGACAAGGGCTGAGAGTTTGGCTCAGTGGCTTAAGCACCTGCCTAGCAGGCACAAGGTTATGAGTTCAATCCCTGGTGCTACAAAAAAAAAAAAAAAAAAATTAAAAAAAAAATTCTGTGTTCCATTCAGGACCCTTTTAAGTCCTGCCTGCTCTAGAGGACTGTTATTTTTTCCAGCTCTTTTTCTGAATTCCTAAAGCAATGACCATTGGAATGTCTTAATTTTAATACAGAATTGCGTACTCTTTTGAATACTTACCAAGTAAGAATTTTTTTCCATTCTAATCCGACTACAAGCTCCCACAGGGTCGTAGCATATACTTTCTGGGCACTTTGAGTCACCTCATTGCATGTGTAGGTGCCAGATACATGTATGGATGAGCCATCTCAGAAACTGCATTGATCTCTGGGATTGGTTTGATGAGCTTCTCAAGCACGCAGGTGCTCCCATTCTATAGCTGAGGATTTAAATAAAGTGAAAAAATAAATGCTTAATTTGAGTAAAACAGACTAGAGATAAGACATTTTAGGACAGGGCAGATTTTAGCACACTGCACTTATGTTAATTTACCCAGACTAGTTTTGTTTCTTTGAAAGTATTTGGCAAAGGCTCATCAAAATGAAAATACTTAAGTACCAAACACAGGAAATATAGAGGACTAAAGTCTTCAATTTCATTAACTAAAGAAGAATGAAAGCAGTTGTTTAAAACTTGGGGGAAAAAAAGGGTTGTGTGCTGTATTTTCTAATTGGAGGAATCCATGAATAAATTAGGCAATCACTTGGCATAATTGATTTAGATCATGTGAATTCACTTGCAGTGCAAGAGAGTAAATTAGATCAGATTGTCGGTGGCCCCTCCTAGTATTCTGTTCATCACTGCTCTTCTTTTCCCTTTATATTCTTCTCTATCTTCATTTCATTTTGTTGGGTTTTTATTCTCAAGAAACGTGTATTCGTATTTATATTCCTTAATTTTAATTTATAAGGAAATTTTTCTTTTGATTGCAGACTGTGTTGACAATAATATTTCTGTATAAAAATATCTACATTTCTTCTTTATGAATGCCATTTTTATTTTCCATAAATGTGTTTGTACTAGAATAACATAGCCTGTGCATAAACCCAGTGCCATGGGAATTACATTTAAAACATGCTTGAACTGCTTGTTTTTACCTGAAGCAACATGAAATTGAATTACATTAGTATAGAGCAATTTGGTTGCATGTCAGCTGTGGCAAATAAGCTGAATATTTAGAGATTTTGTTCACCTTGGGCCACAAAGTGTTT